>JAJOOF010016935.1:0-14074 GCA_029582545.1 Solanum lignicaule | reverse complement strand
GTGTAAGGACTGGTTTCAACTTATTTCTTCAAGTTTTTCTCATCTTCAATCCACCAAAGCTTAAGGTAAGTTTGTTTCTTCAAGAATCAAGTGTCTTCCTCTCCATAGACCTATAGATATACTTGGCTAAATGTTTTCTTGAAGGAAAAAGTATTGTTCTTGGAGAATAAAGAAGGGCAGGGGCTACTTTTCTTTGATATATAGGTATGAATTCTCTTCTATCTTCATAAATAGTATTCCAAGGAAGCTTTAAGTATAATTTGTGAGTAGGACTCACGGGACGGTGATAGGAAGCCGTGAGTCCATGTTTTACCCATTGTATTTGATGTTTTGGTGAGGAGGGAGTTTGTAGAAGTTTGTGTTGGCTGATGTTTTGATCAAATGAGGGTCAATGGTATTGTATTGGGGAAGTAAGCTGGTAACATTAAAATGGAAGGCGAGGTATAGAGAACGCGACTATTATAGTTTTTGAAACTTTGTCGCTCACTAAGTGTTTGATGAAATTCCTATGTCGCTAGGAATATGTTGTAGCTGGTTATATGAGCTCCTATTATTTTAATTTATTGCATTAGTTCTCTACCAACTTAAACTATGAGCTTATAAAGGAATTTGACATCGTTAACAAGGAACCGGTGGGATGGTGATCGGAGGCCATGAGTTTTACTTTTATGTTAAGTGTGGATGATTAAGGGGGCTGGTTCTTTATGGTTAAAGGATGAGGAGTAATACTGAACATGTAAATTAGTCATAAGCCTACTTGGAAAGTAGAGAAAGAGAAGGGTGTGGTGATACACCACTCCTTTATGGTAATTGTTGAGATTGTCGCTCGCGAACCATTATTGTGTTTTTGGCATTGTTGTGACTCTTGATTAGTTTCTTATACTATCCTTTTATGATTTTATGTTATAGATACAGTTTTCAGAAAAGGAGTTTGACGACGTAAGATAGTAACTCCCGAATTAAGGTATGTAAAGCTAAAACCTATTTTGCCCTTAAGGCACGACCTAAACTCACATGTTCTTCCGATAAATGTCACTATAGATTCTATGATACTTGAAAGAAAGTTATCCTATTTTATAAACCCTCTCATGTTGAGTCCTAAACCTATAGAGTTATAGTACTCTTCAGGGAAGCAATATGTTTGATACAACTACATTTTTCTACAGTTGGAGCTCTTAGAAGTTAGCGGTGTACATGTTGCATAAATTTAAATAAAGCAACCAGCCACAGACTGTTCGTAAGTGCACAGGTCACAAGATATATGATTCTCAAGCTAAAGAATGTAATCACGAATTGTATCACGAGCTATGTGATTAATGAATTAGTTATTATAAATAATTGCAAGCAGTTGGGATTATAGACTACTCTACAGCGTATGGTGGGTACATTTAGGGCTACTACGTGCGACGCTACTCTGTGCATAGAATTCAGATATAGTTAGTTGGAATTTCCCGTCGTGGATTCACCTGACTGATACAGGCTTGCAGGAAGACCATACAGGAGCCCTGGGGTGCGTACCTTGATAGACCTCGTTACCAGACTATGAGATTTCACGCGTGGTCATGACAGTGGGCTACATATGCCATATAGGGTTCACTAATCGCCGTCAGTAGGCCATCGTGTGATTCCCTGACAGTTAGCTTTACAAAGAGGAAATAAGCGATATAATGAAGTAAAGATATCACTTAGGCAAATTATAGGGATTATATATATATAAATGACTAAGCCATGAAACGTTCGATGAGGACCCTTGAGGTTGGTCACAATTCCAGTTACAGATTATGTCTCCTGCATACACATGCTCAAATTTGCCTATCATGATATTTGATGTCTACTTGTTATTCAGTTTGCTTTACATACTAGTACATGTTTTGTATGTACTGACGTCCCTATTATTTTGGCATTTCATTTGTATCACTACAGGCTCAGGTGCTAAGGACAACAAGCATTTTCAGTAGACTAGAGACTTCGAGTTTAGCAGTTGGTAAGCTCCACCTCTACCTGGAGCTATCAGATATTTAGAGCCTATATTTTGCTACGTATGTCCATATATCAGAATGGGTATGTCGGGGCCCTGTCCTGACTAGTTATCAGATTATCAGAGGCATACTCTTTAGAGGCTGCGTAGACTGTCTTGTTTCCATTGTAAAGTAGTCCAACATGCCCTTTTGTTATCTATGTTTTAGTATGTGTCTTCATATAGGTTCCGTTGCTTATGAATCTTCAGCTTTGGCATGAGATTAGTAAGATATTTAGCAGGTGCTTGTGTATATCCTTGATGTCTGCCCTTTTCTAGTTAGGGGTGTGACACATAATACCACCCAAGCCAAGTATCCCTTTTTGATCATCTTAATCATTGTCTACATTCATGGTCAACTCTAAGCTTCTGTATGCCATAGGGGCACCATACTTCTAAGTAACCTCAAGACACACTTGTGCAATGCATAAAAGGCATCACATACAACCCTTCACACTAAGCATAACCTTGAAGTCATCCTAGTCATATTCACCCTACTTTGGCCTCATTATTAGCTTAACTCTCATAACTAAGGGAATCTCTCACCTTTAGTCAACTATAACTAGGAATGGCAACTCTAGCCCAATCCTATCTCAAGATTTCTCTTTAGTGACCCTAAGTCATACTTGTGCAATGCATGCATAGCACCCCATAATACTATACATGCTAAGTACTACCTTTAGGTCCTCATACTAACCCTTCTTTGTTTGGAACCTAGTTCCTCTCTTTAACTTTAGAACACTATGAGGTACTCTCTTAAGCACATCTTCGTTCATTATTAGGTTGAACCCTATGAGACACTTCCTTTAGTATGTCTAAGTTCACTATTAGCATGGATACTATGAGATACTTACTTAAGGATGTCTAAACCCCTTTTCTACTTTGAACACTATGAGATACTCTCTTAAGTATGTGTAAGTTCATTCTTCACATGGACCCTATGAGATACTACCTTAAGCATGTTGAAGTCCACTTATACTCTTGAACACTATGAGGTACTTTATTAAGTAAGTCTTAGTTCAATTATGCTTTAGAACACTATGAGATGCTTCTCAAGCATGTCTTAGTTCATAGGATATGGATATTGCTACTAGGAACCCTAACTCAACTATGTGAAGGTTTCCATCTCATGAGACCTAACTTTGGGAAAAACCCACACTCTACTACGTAAGAGTTTCCCCTTTAACTTGGATAGTCCTCACATCAACTAGGTGTGGCTCTCCTTTTTTCTTGTAGTTCAGACCCTATCTTGTTTGACACTCCATTTCATCTTCAATATCCACTTGAGGCCAAGCATACACCTCAAGGTTTACTTGTTAAGCCTTGCTTAAGACTCATCTCTCATGGAAGGATGCCCTTGACAATCAATCCATGTTCAAGTGATTCTATCACTTTCATCTATCAAGCATTCATAAGGTAGGTTAGGTGAATATAGGCCTTTCACCATAATCCATCCTATTATACTTCTATTCTCTTTTAGGCTTTACTCTCAAAGCCTTTACATCAATAGTTAATCACATTAGCTTCACCCTAAAGCCCTAGCTATCATGATCACAAACCCTACTCTCAAGGTTTCTTTCTTAATCTCTTATTTATACCTAGATTTCAAGGTAATTTGATCACATATTTCATTACTAGGTGATTCTAGTCTTAATTGATCATAAAGGTTCAATTCTAACTTTACAAGTCAAGATCAATCATATACAATAGAGTCTAGTTCAATTCATGATTATATGATCCTAACTTCGATTAATTACTACACATAACATTGAATTAGAAAGATCAACTATGAACCTTCAACTTTGCCTCTAATGGCATAAACTCACAAAGATCACATTCATCAATTTAGATTAGGGTTTACCATAGAAATCACATGAAATCATCATAATATCATTAAAAATCTAAAACAATCATAATTGGGTGATATCCACTAGATTGGAATCACACCCAAACCCTACCCACAATGCAAGCACAACCCTAGCTAGAATTGGGTTTTTGATTTCTCAAGTGGGGAAAGTATGGGGCTCCATGGGTGGACGAAACCATACCTTCAATCAAATCTTTAAAAAGAGCTTGAATCAATGGGGAAAATCGCCCTAAGTTGCTGCCCTCTTCTCTTCTCTTCTTCTTCTAGAGAGATGATTTTTAGAGAGAGTTTTGGGGTATTTAGATGAATGAGTTCTAATCATTAGTTTAGGGTTTATTTAAGCTTATATAGGTGGTTAAATAACCTACTAACCGACCTACATTAGCCCCTAATTAATAACTAACTTAACCCCCTAAAATCGTTATTTTCTGCAAAACTTCGTTCTTAAGAGCTAGGAGACAACCCAGGGCAATTTCTTGACAGTTTCCATGAATTTTAGTGCTAAAGATTTTACTCCCCTAATCCATTTTTCGATCCGTGGAACTTAGATTCTTGGGTAATTATCGTTGGGGAGGGTTTTGTTCTGAAGTTGATGGTGGGAAAAAACCCTAGCTACACATTAGGATCATGGGTTTGGTCTTGGGTTATTGGGTTTGTTATAATCCTGGTAAATTAGACCTTAATTATTGATCATTGCGTTAAATTACTCATTTGTAGACCAAGAACAAGCGGAAAGAATTCAAAAAGGGAAGGCTCAAGTGTCTTTGGAGAATTCAAGATTGGTTTCAATGTATGTGATGGTTTGATTTCCTGTTTGTGTGATATATGCCAGTTGATTGCTACATTGTATTACATGCGTGTATGCGAATAGGAAAATGTGAACCAATCTAATGAAATGATGATGTGTGAACAATACATGCCATGAATCTGTTACTTGATTGTATGATTTGAGTATTGTTCATTATGGATATGATTGTGATTGTGATTGTGTTGATTAGATTGGATGTCACCTTCCGACACATATATTGGATCAGGTATCACATTCTGACACATACATTGGATCGGGTGTCACGTTCCGACACACTAACAATTTGGGTATGGGTTCCATGAGAGGACCATTTGTGATAATTGTGTTATATCTAATTGTCATTGAAGTGGGGAAATTGTATGTTGCTTCTAAAATGATGACTGAACTGTATTTTGTATATGTATGCTTATTGTGTTGTGATTGCTTGCTTATGTTTCACTTATTGGAGTAGCCGCATGATCCTACCAGTACACTGTGGTTGTGTACTGATACTGCACTTACTCGTTCTTTGTTGAGTACAGGACATCTTCAGGTGGTTACTGATCGACCTCAACAACCAAATTCAAGGGTGAGCCAGTTCTTCTAGGCTGCCATGAGTTCTCTTTTGTTTGGTCCATTCTCTTCGGACTCAGACTAGTGTTTTAGATATTTCTTATGTTTGGTTGGGGTTGTACCCCTTTTTCCTTAGACTTGTTGAAAATAGAGTTTTGGTACAATGACTTTCAGGTTCTAGGGGTTGTTTCCGCAAATGTTTTGGTAGTTGTTTTTATTAAACTTCAGAGTGTATGGGAACTTTATATTTCTTTATACATTTAAACTTGATTTCGTATCTTTAAATATTCTAGTTTTCGTTAAGTTGTTTAGTGGGGTTGTAGTAGTGGTTCTCCCATCGGAGGGTTAGTGTGAGTTCCAATCACGACGGTCTGGGTCGTGACATTTTTAATTTAAAAACTATGTTTGTAATTAAAAATAAGTATGTGCATACATTGTTAATTAAAGTCTTAATTAGTACATTATTGTAATTTTCATATTTTTAAACCACCTAAAATTTACCATCACATACAATCCTAATACGACCAGTTTTCAAACTAACATTCAAGAACAAAACAACTAATTCTGTCTGTAACACAAAAAATAAACATGCCAAATTTGGTATATTTATACTCCCTCTGTTCCTAATTACTTGTCCACATTTTATTTTTTTAGTTGTCCCTAATTACTTGTCCATTTTGACAAATCAAGAAAGGACAATTTTTTTTTATCTATTATACCCTCAATTCATTACTTTGAATAAAGTAGAACTTCTTGAAAGTCTTAAGTTTTTAATTTATCCACTTCAAAATTAATAAGGGTAAAATAGTAAACTCACTATGTCAATCATTATTTTCTTAATAGGTATGTCAATTCAAAAGTGGACAAGTAATTAGGGACATATGGAGTATTATCAATACTATATCAAATACACAAACAACATCAAATACAACACTAATATTTCCAGGAAAAAAATCACGAAAAAAATATCAACTATATTAAATACATTATGTGAAAGAATCATCAATTTAGTCATGATTTATTACACATACCTAGTGTGTCACATCGTTTGTTGTGTTTAATTAGAAATGAAACATTGTTGGTATCCATAATTGAACAATCTTTCAGAATTAAGTTAGAGAATTATATTTGGTTAAAAACCCTTTTTTTTTATGGGAGAGAATGTATAACCAATCTTAGTAAATTATGGAAGGTAAACAAGTGGGAGAAAATAAGAGAATGGGAGAAAGAATAAATTGTTGGAAACATAAAGAGATTTCACTTTACTTATATTGATTGTATCAAAAAGGAAGAAAAATAAAATAATATTTGAAAAAAATTGTAACACGTGTATTAGAAACTGTAATTGGAGAGATAAGAAATAAGAAAATTTAATACCATAATTATCATTCCCAAAAATTAGGCACATAATCCGAAAAAAGAGGAGAGAAATAAATTGAAATTAAATAATTAATTTGAATTGAAAATTAATTTTTCTTCTATGTTTGTAATTAAAAACAAGTATGTGCATATATTGTAAATTAAAGTCTTAAGTAGTATATTATTGTAATTTTCACATTTTTAAACCACCTAAAATTTACAATCACATACAATCCTAATATGGTCAGATTTATAACTAACAATCAAGAACAAAACACCTAATTTCGTCAGTAACACAAAAAAATATACCAACCAAATTTGTTGTTTTTATATTATCTATACTATATCAAATACACAAACACCATTAAATACAACACTAATCTTTTCATATTACAAGATAAAAATCACGGGAAAAAAACATTAAATTTATTAATACATTATGTAAAAGAATCACCAATTCAGTCATGATATATCACACATACCTGATGCGTCCCATCGTCCATTTTGTTTAATTAGAATTGAAACAATGTTGCTATCCATAATTGAACAATCTTTCAGAATTTAGGAGGTGGAAGTTTTTTATGGTTTAAAAGCATTTATTTGATGGGAGAGAATGTATAACCAATATGAGTAAATTATGGAAGGTAAAAGAATGAGAGAAAATCAGGGAATAGGAGAAAGAATGAATTGTTGGAAATATAATTTTTTTTTACTTTACTTACATTGAATGTATCAAAAAGGAAGAAATATAAAATAATATTTGAAAAATACAGTGACGTGCGTATTAGAAATAATAATTGGAGAGATTAAAAAATAAGAAAATTTAATACTATAATTATCATCCTCAAAAATTAGGTACATAATCCGAAAAAGAGGAGAGAAATAATTGAAATAATTAATTTGAATTGAAAAATTAATTTTGCTATTTTTTTTTGTTTTTCACCCGATGTCCGGAGCCCACGTTGGAGCCCCGACTGAATCCGGATCGCGCATTGGAGGGCCCATTCGGGGGTGGCGCTCCCTGTTACAATTTTGACTTGATTTTCTTACCATATTTTAAGTTTTATTTTTTCCCTAAAAGAAAGTCAAAGTATTACCATAAATACTGAACTTTTCTTGAAAGGAAAATATAATTCTTTTTCATATTTGGTTATTCTTTCCTTAGAGGAAAAGTTTGGAGATCCATAAATTGAAGATCCTGATTCTCATAGCATAACACAATAGAATCCACAATGTAGACGTTTAGAGAGTTTTGTTTATGAGGAGATTTCTCTCTACAGTTTTAATATTTTTCTTTATATTAGTTTTCATATAATAATTTTATGTTTTTAGTATAAGTTTTTGTCATGTAATTTATCATTGTCGTGATTTGCAATTATAAGCTTATGCATAAAGCACTAATTACTTTCGAACCCAACAAGTGGTATCAGAGTCAATAGTTCAATGACCTAGGTTCATCAAGGTTGAAGACATATTTAAGGCAGTTTCAAATCAATTTGCAACCAATTTGATGATAAAGAAGATTTTTGTCCAACTACATGTGGATAAAAGATTTAAACCATATTTTCAATATTTCCATTGTTACATCTTCAAAAATAAAAATAAAATATTTTAAAACCATTTTTCACCCATATATTTTAAACTTTATTTTTAAACATGACAATCAGCAGTGATGAAGATTTTGTGAATAACGAAGATATCATGCACATGAAGAAGACAAATCAAATTATGTCAAGAAAATCCAGCCAAGAGGGGAGATTCATTAGGATTTTTCCCTGATTTTCTTACCATATTTTAAGTTTTATTTTTTCCTTAAAAGTAAGCCAAAGTATTGCCATAAATACTTGAACTTTTGAAAGGAAAATATAATTCTTTTCTATATTTGGTTATTCTTTTCTTAGAGGAAAAGTTTGGAGATCTATAAATTGAAGATCCTTATTCTCAAAGCATAACAAAATAGAATTCACAATGTAAATATTTAGAGAGTTTTGTTTATGGGAGATTTCTCTCTACAATTTTAATATTTTTCTTTATATTAGTTTTCATATAATAGTATTATGTTTTTAGTATACGTTTTTGTCATCTAATTTATCATTGTCATGATTTTACAATTGTAAGCTTCCGCATGACGCCCTAATCACTTTTGAATCAAACACTCCCAACAAGATTTTCTCCATACCCATGGCTCAAACCCGAGACCTCTGGTTAAGGGTGAAGAACTCCCACCAGTGCACCACAACCCATGTTGGTTAATTTTGATGCTATGTTTGTATTTTAAAAACTACGTTTTAAATTAAAAAGAAGTATGTGGATACATCATTAATTAAAGTCATAAGTTCTATATTATTGTAATTTTCACATTTTTAGATCACCTAAAATTTACCATCACATACAATCTTAAAACAGTCAGATTCAAACTAACTTTCAAGAACAAAACACATAATTTCGTTTGGAACACAAAAAAATAGATCAATCATATTTGGTGTATTTATGTTATCTATAGTGTATCAAATACACAAACACCATCAAATACAACACTAATATTTCTAGATTACAAGATAAAAATGATAAGAAAAAATACCAAATATGTTAAATACATAATGTAAAAGCATCACGAATTTAGTTGTGATTTATCACACATACATGATGCATCCCATCGTACGTTGTGTTAAATTAGAATTGAAACACTATTGGTATCCATAATTGAATCTTTTAGAATTTAGGAGGTAGAGAGTTTTTTTGGTTTAAAACCCCCGTTTTTGATGGGAGAGAATGTATAACCAATCCGAGTAAATTGTGGAAGGTAAAAGTATTAAGAAAATCAGGGAATGGGAGAAAAAATAAATTGTTGGAAATATAAATATGTTTTTACTTTACTTACAATAAAAAAGGAAGAAAAATAAAATAATATTTGAAAACACAGTAATGTGTGCATTATAAACTGTAATTAGAGAAATAAAAAAATAAGAAAATTTAATACCATAATTATCATCACCAAAGAAAGGCACATAATTCGAAAGAGAGGAGAGAAGTAAATCGAAATTATATAGTTAAATTAAATTCATAAATGAATTTTTCTGTTGTGTTTGTATTTTAAAAACTATGTTTGTAATTAAAAAGAAGTATGTGCATATTTTTTAAATTAATGTCTTAAATAGTATATTATTGTAATTTTCACATTTTTAAACCACCTAAAATTTACCATCACATACAAACTTAATACAGTCAGATTTGAACTAACACTCAAGAACAAAACACCTAATTGCAACTGTAACACAAAAAAATAAACCAATCAAATTTGGTGTATTTATAATATCTATACTATATCAAATACACAAACACCATCAAATACAACACTAATATTTTCATATTACAAGATAAAATACACAGAAAAAAATATCAAATATGTTAAATACATTATGTAAAAAAAATCATCAATTCAGTCATGGTTTGTCACACCTACGTAATGCATCGCATCATCCATTGTATTTGATTAGGACTGCAATACTGTTGATATCCATAATTGAATAATCTTTCAGAATTTAGGAGGTAGAAAGTTTTTTTTGGTTAAAAATCTTTTTTATGGGAGAAATGTATAACCAATTTCAATAAAATGTGGAAATAAAAAGAATGAGAAAAAATAAGGGAAGGAGAAAAAGAATAAATTGTTGGAAACATAAAAATATTTTACTTTACTTACATTAATTGTATCAAAAAGGAAGAAAAAATAAAATAATATTTGAAAAATACAGTAACGTGTATATTAGAAACCGTAATTGGAGAGATAAAAAATAAAATAAAATATAGTACCATAATTATCATCCACAAAAATTAGGCACATAATCCGAAATAGAAGAGAGAAGTAAATCGAAATTAAATAATTAAACTAGATTCAAAAATTAATTTTTCTGCTATGTTTATAATTTAAAAACGACATTTATAATTAAAAAGAAGTGTGTGCATATATTGTCAATTAAAGTCTTATGTAGTATATTATTGTAATTTTAACATTTTTAAACCACCTAAAATTTACAATCACATACAGTCTTAATATGGTCAGATTTAGAACTGACGATCAAAATCAAAACACCTAATTTCATTGGTAACACAAAAAAATATATCAACCAAATTTGGTGTATTTATATTATCTGTACTTTATCAAATACACAAACACCATCAAATACAATACTAATATTTTCAGATTACAAGATAAAAATTATGAAAAAAATACCAAATATGTTAAATACATTACGTAAAAGAATCACCAATTCAGTCGTGCTATATCACACATACCTGATGCGTTTCATCGTCCGTTGTATTTAATTAGAATTGAAACACTGTTGGTATCCATAATTGAATAATCTTTCAAAATCGTTTTTTATGGGAGCGAATGTATAACCAATCTGAGTAAATTGTGTGAAATAAAAAAAATGAGAGAAAATCAGGAAATAAGAGAAAGAATGAGTTTATGAAAATATAAAAAAGTTTTACTTTACTTACATTGACTTTATCAAAAAGGAAAAAAAATAAAATAATATTTGAAAAACACAGTACCGTGTGTATTAGAAACAGTAATTGGAGAGATAAAAAATAAGAAAATTTAATACCATAATTATCATCCCAAAAATTTAGGCACATAATCCGAAAAAGATGAGAGAAATAAATTAAAATTAAATAATTAAATTGAATTTAAAATTTATTTTGCCGTTATGCTTGTATTTCAAACACTATGTTTAAAAGTAAAATGAAGTATGTGCATATATCTTTAATTAAAGTCTTAAGTTGTATATCATTGTAATTTTCACATTTTTAGATTACCTAAAATTTACCATCACATACAATCTTAATACGGTCAGATTCGAACTAACTTTCAAGAACAAAACACCTAATTCCATCTGTAACACAAAAAACATATCAACCAAATTTGATGTATTTATATTATATATACTTTATCAAATACAACACTACTATTTTCACATAGAACAAACACAATATGTTAAGTACATTATGCGAAAGAATCACAATTTCAGTCGTGATTTATCACACATACCTTATGCGTCCCATTGTCCGTTATGTTTAGTTAGAATTGAAACAATGTTGGTATCCATAATTGAACAATCTTTCATAATTTAGGAGGTAGAGAGTTTTTTTTTTTTTTTGGTTTAAAATCCTTTTTTTGATGGGAGAGAATGTATAACCAATTTGATTAATTGTGGAAGGTAAAAAATTGGGAGAAAATCAGAGAATGAGAGAAAGAATAAATTGTTGGAAACATAAAAATATTTTACTTTACTTACATTGATTGTATCAAAAAGGAAGAAAAAGAAAATAATATTTGAATAATACAGTAACGTGTGTATTAGAAACTGTAGTTGGAGAGACAAAAAAAAATAAAAAATTAATGTCATAATTATCATTATAAAAATTAGGCACATAACCCAAAAAAAAGAAGAGAGAAGTTAATTGAAATTATATAGTTAAATTAAATTCATAAATTATTTTTCTACTATGTTTGTAATTAAAAAGAAGTATGTGCATATATTGTTAATTAAAGTCTCAAGTAATATTTCATTGTAATTTTCACATTTTAAACCACTTAAAAGTTACCATTATATACAATCTTAATAAAGTGAGATTCGAACTTACACCCAAGAACAAAACATCTAATTCCGACTCGAACACAAAAAAATATACCAATCAACTTTGGTGTATTTATATTATCTATACTACATCAAATACACAAACACCATCAAATACAACACTAATATTTCCAGCTTACAAGATAAAAAAGCGGAAAAAAAAAACCAAATATGTTAAATACATTATGTAAAAGAGTCACCAATTCTGTAACACCCCGAAAATTTCTAAGTTAAGACTCAAACCATTCTTCATTTACTTGTAGGGTCATATCAGGTGATTCTTAAATTGCCCATATGTGTAAAGGTAAATTCATTAGTGTAAGAATGATTTTGGATGAATTAAGGTCATTAGAATCCCCTAGCACAAAGTAAAGTTCAAAGTTTCCCTATCAATTAAGTTTTAATGTAAGATTCTACTTAGGTCAACTTCAAACGATCACATCTCTTAGAATATAAAGAGTTACGTTGTCCATAACCTATAAAATTAAAGGTATTTGAATCTTCTTTCAAGCGTCACCAATTTCGCGTCAATCCAATTTCTGAGTAAAAAATTATGACCATTGTAGTAACTGATACATTGCAATGACGAATTAGCCGACGGAAAAATATTAAAAATGGTCTTTTTGTCTTTTTACCTCCAAGAAAATCCTAAACGAATTTCTTGACAAATATAAGACTCAAAACAATCCGATTTCCATTTTTTTTATCCATCATTATCTTCTCTCTCAAACCCTAAAACAAAACCCTGAGACAAAATCAAAGTAGAAGACTCCACTCAAGATTCTTTCAATCTTTTTCAAGATTCTTCTTCAAGGTAAAACCTTCTCCAAGAATTTCATTCTTTCCAACTCAAATTCTTCCATACAATTATGAATCTCTAATAAAAATCATGATTCTTGGCCATAGAGATTTCAAGAAACTAATTCAAAAATCTCAAGAAACATTTTTTTTATTGTTTACCTTCAAGCTAGGGTTTCAAGGCTTCTAATCAAGTTCTTCTTCAAGATTCTTTAAGATTCTTCAAGATTCTTCAAGATTCTTCAAGAACCTTATTTTTCCAGGTATGTAAGGCTATCACAGTGTTGGACTAGTTCGTACTCACTCCCTACATCTACTTTCAAATCAATAAAAGATAAATCTAGGATTCTACCCCTAAATTTGAGTATTCTTGAGATAAGTTGATTTTGAGTTCTCGAGTTCATGTTTCTTTTAAAAATTCTATTCCTAAGTATTGATTTTTTATATTTTTATTGAGATCCTTGAGTTGATTTGTTCATGTCTATAATTCAGCACGAACCCTAAATTTGAGTATTCTTGAGATAAGTTGATTTTGAGTTCTCGAGTTCATGTTTCTTTTAAAAATTCTATTCCTAAGTATTGATTTTTTATATTTTTATTGAGATCCTTGAGTTGATTTGTTCATGTCTATAATTCAGCACGAACCCTAAATTTGAGTATTCTTGAGATAAGTTGATTTTGAGTTCTCGAGTTCATGTTTCTTTTAAAAATTCTATTCCTAAGTATTGATTTTTTATATTTTTATTGAGATCCTTGAGTTGATTTGTTCATGTCTATAATTCAGCACGAACCCTAAATTTGAGTATTCTTGAGATAAGTTGATTTTGAGTTCTCGAGTTCATGTTTCTTTTAAAAATTCTATTCCTAAGTATTGATTTTTTATATTTTTATTGAGATCCTTGAGTTGATTTGTTCATGTCTATAATTCAGCACGAACCCTAAATTTGAGTATTCTTGAGATAAGTTGATTTTGAGTTCTCGAGTTCATGTTTCTTTTAAAAATTCTATTCCTAAGTATTGATTTTTTATATTTT
>JAJOOF010016934.1:0-16384 GCA_029582545.1 Solanum lignicaule | reverse complement strand
GGATAGCTTTGATCATATTCTCTAAAAACTATGCTAATTCAACATGGTGTTTAGATGAATTGACGAAGATCATGGAGTGCAAGAATGTGAAAGGACAAATTGTTGTTCCGGTGTTCTATGATGTAGATCCATCAACAGTGAGGAAACAAAAATCCATATTTGGAGAAGCATTTAGCAAACATGAAGCCCGGTTTGAGGAGGACAAGGTGCAAAAATGGAGGGCAGCACTGGAGGAAGCAGCTAATATTTCTGGCTGGGATTTGCCAAATACTTCCAATGGGTAAGTATCGATCATGAAACCAAACTCATCGTCATATGTTAATCTGAATTATCTCTCTGTTTTTTTTTTTTTTTAATAATATCTTAAGGATCATGCTATGAAGTTGTCTTAGTTGCTTTCTAGATTAACTCTGGAACCTCCCTCCTCCGTTCTTATTTTTGCTTTTGTTTCTGCTATTCCAATCTATTTTTTTGGGCATGGTTATAATTAAACTTCATTTAGATCTAACTGGGAAAGAGAAAACTACTGCTTAATTGAAATTTTAGACAAATACACACACACTTGTCTGAGATATTACTTATCCTTTGTGGTATGCAGACATGAAGCTAGAGTCATAGAGAAAATTGCAGAAGATATAATGGCTAGATTGGGTAGTCAGAGACATGCAATCAATGCTAGAAATCTTGTTGGAATGGAGTTACACATGCACCAAGTATACAAAATGCTTAGCGTCGGGTCTGGTGGAGTCCGCTTCCTTGGAATATTGGGAATGAGCGGAGTGGGGAAGACAACTCTTGCGAGAGTTATTTATGATAACATTCGGAGTCAATTTCAAGGTGCATGTTTTCTTCACGAAGTTAGAGACCATTCAGCAAAACAGGGACTAGAGCGCTTGCAAGAGATACTTCGTTCTAAGATCCTTGATGTAAAAAACCTAAGGATCAACGATTCGTTTGAAGGAGCTAATATGCTAAAACAAAGAGTACGGTACAAAAAGGTTCTTCTTGTTCTGGATGATGTTGATCACATAGAGCAGTTAGATGCATTAGCCGGGGAGCGTGAATGGTTTGGTGACGGAAGTAGAATCATCATAACAACTAAAGACAAGCACTTGCTTGTTAAGTATGACACTGAAAGATATACAGAATGGGAATTTAAGACAAATATGAAAGCTTACAACTTTTTAAACAACATGCTTTCAAGAAAAACCACCCTACCAAAGAATTTGAGGATCTATCAGCTCAAGTGATAGAGCATACTGGTGGACTCCCCCTAGCCCTGAAAATCCTGGGAAGTTTCTTGTATGGAAGAGGTTTGGATGAATGGATAAGTGAAGTGGAGCGTTTGAAACGAATCCCACAAAATGAAATTTTGAAGAAACTCGAACCAAGTTTCACTGGTCTCAACAATATTGAGCAAAATATATTCTTAGACATTGCATGCTTCTTTTCAGGGAAGAAGAAAGATTCAGTGACCAGAATACTTGAGAGTTTTCATTTTAGCCCTGTCATTGGCATAAAAGTTCTCATGGAGAAATGTTTGATCACTATATTAAAAGGTCGCATTACAATACACCAATTGATACAAGAAATGGGCTGGCACATTGTTCGTCAAGAAGCTTCTTACAATCCAAGAATATGTAGTAGGTTGTGGAAGCGCGAAGATATTTGTCCTGTACTTGAAAGAAATTTGGTACGTAGTTGCAAACATATGACTTGTTATATTATTTTCCTTTTTGCATCCGCCTTTAATACTCTTGCTTATTAGGGCACTGACAAGATCGAAGGCATGTCGCTGCACCTGACTAATGAAGAAGAAGTTAATTTTGGTGGCAAGGCCTTCATGCAGATGACCAGTCTGAGGTTTCTCCAATTAAGGAATGCATATGTTTGCCAGGGACCTGAATTTCTTCCTGATGAGTTGAGGTGGCTTGATTGGCACGGATATCCTTCAAAAAGTCTGCCAAATAGCTTTAAGGGAGACCAACTTTTTAGTTTGAAATTGAAAAAAAGCCGCATCATACAACTTTGGAAAACGTCAAAGGATCTAGGAAAACTGAAGTACATGAACCTTAGCCATTCACAGAAGCTAATAAGGATGCCAGATTTTTCAGTTACACCTAATCTTGAAGGCTGGTTCTTGAAGAATGCACAAGTTTGGTAGAAATTAATTTTTCTATTGGAGATCTTGGAAAACTAATCTTGCTGAATCTGAAGAACTGCAGAAATTTAAAGACCATACCAAAGAGAATTCGATTGGAAAAGCTTGAAATTCTGGTTCTTTCAGGCTGCTCAAAGTTAAGAACATTCCCGGAAATAGAAGAGAAAATGAATCGTTTAGCAGAACTGTATTTGGGCGCGACTGCTTTGAGTGAACTACCTGCATCAGTTGAGAACTTTTCAGGAGTTGGTGTAATAAATCTAAGTTACTGCAAGCATCTTGAGAGTCTACCTAGCAGTATTTTAAAGTTGAAATGTCTGAAATCACTCGATGTGTCCGGATGCTCAAAACTTAAAAATTTACCTGATGATTTGGGACTTTTAGTCGGTTTAGAGAAGCTCCACTGCACTCACACAGCCATCCAAACAATTCCATCCTCTATGTCTCTTCTTAAAAATCTTAAACATTTATATCTCCGTGGATGTACTTCTTTGAGTTCACGCTCTAGTCATGGCCAGAAGTCTATGAGTGTAAATTTTCAGAATTTGTCGGTTTTAGTTTCGCATCCGTAATGTTTGGTCTCTACCGGAAACAGCTTTCCAACCTGAGTGACAATGCACCAAGAGATTTGGAAATTATATCCGTGTAAGTTCTTAATTATGGGTGTGAAGTGCACCACATTCATGACTAAGAGGTTGCAAGCCTCTTTTTCATACTCGACTTATTTTTGTCACTCTTCCCAACCGAAGGTTATCTTAGCATAAGAGATTTCCTTTTCAACCGATCGAGTCGAACTACAAGCGGCCTGATTCCCTAAGTTGAGGGATATGTAGGCGGGCTCAATGTTGACAACTCGGCTTTATTCCAACATCCGTTCTTAAATCTTATTCCCAAGCATTCTGATTTCTTCATAATTCAATATCGGATAGCTTTTGAATTCTTTCAAAATCGTGCGTCAAATTGAGCATATCGAACTATAAGTGGCCTGAATTCTCATATAGTCTGAGATATGTAGGAAACCCATTTTTGAGGTTCGGCCATAATTCCTAAAGTCCGTACCAAAAGCTTTTTTTCTGAAGGATGAATATGTGGTCGGCCAAAATTGGATTTGTCAATTTCATTTGTCTCGGATCTCTTTCATCCATCCAAGTCAAACGAGGGACAGTTGTTGACACCCAATTTTGGACATCCACAATATTAATTAATCACCGAGCTTCTTCAATTTGGAACGATTTGAAATAATTAATTTTACAAAATTCACAAAGTTTTTCAAGTTATTTTAAGTAGTTTTGTTACGTCTTATAAATTTTGAATAATATATATGCTTTATATAATTAGTATATTTTATGAATATTTGAAAATCGTCTCAAAAATATTTTGTTTTAATTAAATATTTGGTTAATTAGTTTAGTTATACAATAGTTTATATTTTTAATTATTTAGTTTATATTTGAGTTGATTATTTTATTTCGTTAAGATTAAGAAGCTCATTAATTAATTTTATTAATTCGTCCTATTTAATTATTAGTTGAATTTACTAATTTAATCAATTCGATTAAGTTCTTAATTTTGATTGGCTACAATTGAAATTCATTTGGCCTTTTTTTTTTAATTGCAATTTCAGCTACATTTTGCCAACTTCCATAGTCCACTTTCTTCCAATTTTAAGACCAAATCTTGGCCCAACATTCCCAACTTTCAGCCCACTTCTTTTATACAATTCCCAGCCCAATTCAACTCCATTAGAAACCCATTTCTACAGCAATACCAAAACAGACCCATATGACCCCTTTACGTTTTTCTTCTTCTTTCTCCAGCAAAGAATCAAAATCCAGAACCTCCAGCAATCCAATACAACGAGCAGAACCCAGAAAATGCGAGAAACAGTCCACTATCGCAGCCCAGAATCGCAGACCCGACCCATCTCGCACAACTCGTGTCGTCCTCCCTCTCTCCTCTCGACATGTCCTGATCTCTGCGATTCAAGCGTCCTTGTTCCGAATCGGACGACCTTAGTTCCCATTCCGTTAAAATTTGTACGATTTGTGGCTGTCCAACCTTATCCTCAAGGAGGGAATTCGAATTTCGAATTCGTCCAAAATCCCTCCCGATTTCCCCCTTAAATCTGACCTATTTCCCCTCTATATAAAGCTCTTCATATACCATGGAAAAGAGAGACGGAAAAATACCATAAAAAGGAAGAAACCACAAGCAGCCAGTAATCTTTTTAGATTTTTTTTTTCTTTCGGAAAGCTTCCGCCGGAGCTTGTGGAGTTTATCGCATCTTCGTCGTACATTGATTCCAAAAGAATTCCGAGTTTCTTTTAGTCTTGGTTTCTCACTTATTCACTATCCTCCGGAGTTCGTCGAAATCTCTTGTCAGTGGTGAAAGGTTTGTGAGAAGTCCAGCAGCTCGTTCATCCCAGATTCGTTGCTCTACAAGAGGTAATAAACTCGCCTTATCTTTGTCTGATGTCTATCAACTTCTATTCTTCGGGAAGTAATCTATTCTAGTTCTAGTTCTCCGTATGGGGTATCTCCTGTTGAAATGGTCATTGTATTTGATTGCCGTTGTTGTATTTTGAACGAGGTTACGTTTGTTTGTTCCTCAGATTATATTCAAGTTCATGTTGTTTTCTTTGTCTAAACCTTGTCCTATTTTTGTGTTCTAAGTAGCCTACAAAATTAGTCTTGTTTAAAATATAATAGACTGTCTCACATGTTCAATTTTAAATAAGGCATATTCAGCCTAAGTTTGGCAAGCATTTTGTTTCCAATATCATGTTGTTGTAAGTTAGCGTCCGACTATTTTGTTAGCTGGTTTTGAATCTAAATTGATGTATATTTCTCTATGCTTGGTCGAAACAGTAGCTAATGTTATCTTTTACAAGCATGTAAATTAGTCTACCAGTGATTTTGAGTTTGGGTATTTTTATTATTTTAGTTGTATTCTGTTTTGATGGACCTCATAGATTTTAAATTTTACTTTCTTCATTGCTATAGGATTAAAGAGTCTCTTCATGCTTTATAGTTAATTTGATATGAAAAAGATTTCGTTAGTTATTTTAAGGTGTGATTTATTGGCGATTTAAAATCTTAGCTTAAGCATGAGAACCTATTTATCTAAATTATAATGCTCTGTTTGCATCCACTCAATTTTGTTGTTTTAATCTTTATCTTGTTGCCTATGCAGTTATGGAAATGTGTAGTTGCTCATGCTATTAATTTGAGTTTTAAAATTGTTTGGCAATGTTGTCTTTTTCTTCTTTTATTTTATTTTATTTTATTGATGTGCTTTGTAATGTTAAATTATGAGAAAGATTAAACTATGCCTCATTGTCTACCCATTTTTATGTTGTTAATTGATTATCTCTACAATGCCTATCTGCTACTCAGTAAATGTTTGTCATATGCCTGTAGTCCTGTCTATTTTGCTAAATCCATATATTCGCATATTCATACAGTAGTCCTTGTTTAGCTACAAAAATGCTCATGCTCTTCTCTTAATTGAAGTGATCCCATCTTTCAAAATCAATTGGGTTATTTGATGTTAATTATGTGGATTGTCCCATTTGTTCCGCTTGCTTTTGATTTAAGTATCACTGCTAAGATGTTGAATCATGTCCTATGCTAATTCCTTTTCTTTTGTTTTGCCTGTTTGCATGTGAAATATGTCCCGGGCCTACGGACCCTGCCTTTGCATTTTCCTTTGGGCCATGGAGGCCTAATTCTATTTTTACCCGAGTCATCCAACCATTAAAATGACGAACAGGTCTCGAAGTTAAAAGAAGCAACAGATCGATAAATTGAAAAGATTGGGCTTAAAGAGGCCCACTCTTCTTTAAAGAAATTTGCATTTTTGTCATTTATTGGGCCTAAGCCTATTTAATTATTATTTATGTTAAAAGTTTATGACAGATTAGGACTGGTGGAAGAATTGGGCCTAAGACCCAAAGAGAAAACATTCTATTTTGTGTCAGACTAGGACATGTGCAGGTGACTCAAATGGGCCAAAGGCCCAAAACGAAAATGGGTCCAAGTATTGGTCCAGGCGAACAGAAAAACCAAACTTGGGCCCGAGTCTCTCTCCCTCTTTATTTTATTGTGTTTGCGTGCTTATTAATATTTGCCACTAATCCTAAGGTCGAAAAATTCAAATCCCCGAAAGATGCCCATTTTGATTTATTAATTTAACTAAATCAGTCATATTTTACTTGACTTAAAAAATAAATAAAATAAGTTTACAAAATACTTCATTTAGATAATATTTCAATATCTTTCTCCCTTAAAATGGTCCTAACTACAAAAATTGTTCAATTCAAATTAAGTCAACGAATTTAGCCAAATAGTTAATTATTGGATAACCGCATGTTAGTGGGCATTTTGGGTGCTTTAAATCCTTTCCCGAAATGCTAATAAGAACCTCGAATCCCTTTTAAGTTTTCATTAGATTTCTGTTTTAGTCTTTTGAAAAAATCAATTTTCTTAATTTCCCTTTAAAAATTAAGTGACGACTCTATAAAAAACCCGTCGTTTTTATCTTTATAAAATAAAACATGTGCTATTGAGGAGTCTAAAGATTTAGACTCTATGACGGTAGAACAATTGGAAGGTTCTTTACTAGCCCACGAGAGAAAATGAAAAGGAGAAAAGAAGAGCCACTAGAGCAACTTCTTAAAACTCAGGCATCCTTCAAAGGATTTGAAGGTGAGAAAAGTTACAAAGGAAATGGACAATGGCGAAGCCGTGGAGATCGTGAAGGCCGTGGAAGAGGAAGAAGTTATACCAATAAATTCAACAATGAAGATAAGAGTCACTAGTCATTCAGAGGTCGTGGCCGTGGTCAACGAGGAGGTAGAAGACGTGGATCCTATCAAGGTACAAATGAAATGAGGTATGACAAATCTAAAATTTAGTGTTATAACTATCATAAATTGGACATTACTCTTGGGAATGTCGTAGTAATGTTGAAGAGACGGTTAATCTTGTTAAAAACAACAAAGACGAAGATGAGTCAACGCTGTTATTAACACTCAAAGAAGAAGATACAGATGATTGCAGTTCATGGTATCTTGACAATGGAGCAAGCAATCATATGTGTGGCCACAAAGATAAGTTTGTGGAGATAAAGAAGACAGTGAAAGGTAATGTGTCTTTTGGAGATACCTCAAAGATCCAAATTGAAGGGATAGGTACGATTTTGATATCCTATAAAGATGGTGGCCATAAATTGATTAACAATGTTTATTATGTGCCAAAATTGAAAAGTAATATTGAGTTTTGGTCAACTTCTTGAAAAAGGATATGCTATTCATGTGAAAAATATGCATCTTTGGCTAAGAGATTCAAGTAACAACTTAATTTCTAAAGTTCATATGGCAAAGAATAGGTTGTTCCCTTTGAATCTTAAAACCATCGATGCAAAGTGTTTAAAGGCTAATGTGCAAGATGACTCATGGTGTTGGCATATGAGATTTGGGCACTTGAACTTTGAAGCGCTCAAATCAATGGGAGACAAGAACATGGTTGATGGGATTCCATCAATCAACCATCCAAATCAGTTGTGTGAAGCTTGTCTTCTTGGAAAACATGCAAGGAGGAGTTTTCCAAAGGAGACTACATCAAGAACAAGTAAGCCACTCCAACTTATACACACCGATGTGTGTGGTCCAATCGATCCACCTTCTTTCGGTGAAAGAAAATACTTCTTGCTTTTTATTGATGATTTTAGTAGAAAGACTTGGGTATACTTCTTTCTCAAGCCCTGAAACTACACCTTGGACGTGGCTGGCACTCGAGAACCATTATTGGTTCTAAGCGAATCTTTGGTCTAGCTTACTTACTCAGCGGAAGACTTAAACACAAGAAATAGACTAACAAGGAACTTGTGAAATAACTTAGAATGTCTTTAAATAAACATTCAAACTTAGCCAAAATGGCAACCTCAAGTCTCAAAAACATAAGCCAATAATAAAGTAGTGACAAATTAATTTAACTAACTGATTGTCTGTCTATGAAGCCTCTAAACAACTGAGATGGATGTTGGGACAGGCCCACGACATCCTAATGAACTAATAATAAAGCTGAAAGCAATAAAAGGGACCCTTCGGAAGCAAGGAGGCTCACCACAAGACTCAGAGTGCTCAAATTGGATCAACGAGGCGCTGGATGCTGATCCTGGTTACCTGCGTCTGCATCATAATAAGATGCAGGCCAACTGGCATCAGTATATTGAATGTATGAGTATGCGAGTTGGAATGCTAAACACAACTTAAGCTTGAAAGAATCTGAAAGGAAACTGAAGAACTTACCTGGCTCAACAACTCAACTCAACATAACTGAACTCATTTCAATATAAAGCAGTTTTAAAACAAGTGCAATATAAAGAAAAATTGTTTAAAACATGATGTCAACTCTGGGTGTATGCAAAGATACAATAAAACTCTGAAATGTATGTAAAAATACAAATAACTGTGTATATAAGAATACAAATAACTTATGTGGGAGTTTCTCTAACCGACAACCATCACTTAAGAGATGTAGTGATGATACAACAATCTTCCTCACGCTGCCAGCACATCCTATACCTTGCCCCAAGTATAAGACCTGAACTACTAAGTGGATCCACTAGTCTAAGCGAGATTCGTCTAAAAAGTATGACCCTTTTCTACCCATGATAGGTACATGGTTTATGGGGGCTGTGGGTTCTCTGAACGCTCGCCCATATCGGTGCTCAATACTACTCCCAAAATAGGATACTAGCTCTTTATGTTTAAAAACATACTTCTTCTGTGATTTGAGATTAGTGCTCAAAAACTTAGCTCAAAGGCTATCTTGAAAATCAAAGTTTCCCTCTTGCTTCATTTAAAAAGCGATTTCTCTTTTCTGAAAACTAGCCCGAAGGCCCTTTGGAAAATCGAGGTTTTCTTTCTTGTTTAAATGTGAAAACATTTTAAACCCTTTGGGAATACATAGTCCCCATATACTTTTGAAGAAATGGACTTCAAACTTTACTCTTTACTCAACTTGAACTTTAAGTCTTAAAACAAAGTTAAAACATTTATAAAAAACTTTTGAAAACTTTGAAGGACTTCCCTTAACTTGACTCTTGACTTTGATCTTAACTGGTCTTGACTTGACTCTTAACTTGTCCTTGAATTGAAATATGGATTCAAGGATTGTGATTTGTGATTGGAAGGATCTCATAATGTTTAGGAATGATTTTAGATAGCTAAACATGTGAAAATACCAAAAATCAATATTTGAGGGTGGGTCCGCGATGCGGAGAAGCTTTTAAAATTTAGTTTCAAAAATGATTTTTGAGGCAGAAGACTCTGTGACGGTGATGTGACGCGAAACAAAAATTCCCAATTCTGGGAACCAGCTCCGCGATGCGCCACCACTGCTAGATTTCATTCGACGAAATTTCTTCTTCGTTTTCCAACCCCAATTCACCCAAACTCAGTTATTTTTCTTAAATTACTTTTAGATACAGATACCCAACAAATGTACCTAAGAACCTAACTCGAAACGAATCTATAATACGATGTAATGATTTCAGAAACTTCCCAACTTAGTCAAATTCAAGAACAACATATGAAACCTTCACTTTATTCGGATAACCGTTATTTTAGTTTTGATGATCAAACATTTACTGTTTTAAAACACCCTCCTAAACCAACACCTCAATTCATCAAGCTTGGGGCTGATGGACAATTACGCATATACCAACAGGTTAAATTTTTCCAATGGACAGATGTATCTGACATTGTAACGCCGGATTTTAGGAACTGTGGGTACCCAATGATGTGTGGAAGATACATCATTTGTTCAAATGATGGGCAATGTAGTTGTCCAGTTGAAGGAAACTTCTTCAGGCCATTTAACTGTAACATCTCGCAATTTGAAATAACTAGGAAGAAGCTTATAATTGGAAATAGTCATTTTTGGAAAGAATGAAAATCTGGAAATTTGTTTAAGTTAGGAAAAGTTGAGTTTTGGTCAACTTCAAATGGACATAACTCCTAACTCAGGATGAGTTAGGTGTACTTCCAGATATGGTTGGAAAGATCATTCCATGATCTTTCCAACGCCCCTAATTTTGCACTATTCCGAGTTTGTATAAGTAAGTTATGCCCTTTGGAAGTTGGACTGTTGGATTAAGGAAAGTCTAATGCGGATTTTAGAAGGGTAATTTAGTCTTTTCCTTACATGATTATTCTAATTCATTTTTAGGAGATTAATAGGGGTAAAACCAAATTTTAGTCAGTTTAGAAAAGTTAGAGTTCACGCTAGGGCTTGGAGAAAAGAGAAAAGAGGAAAAAGGAGAAGATGAAGCAAGATTCGTCAAGATCGTCGAGTTTAGCGTGTGGAATTCATCGGGGGTGATCCCTACAAGGTATGTGAGATCACATAGTGTTGGGTTAGTTTGCCCACGCGCCAAACATGATTCAATTCAGCGAATTTAAGTCTTTGAAAGTTTAGAAATTGAGTTCTTGGTGAACATTGTTGAAAGTTTCGTTGAATTTCTTGTGGGTTGTGTTGTTGGAGTTTCTTACGATTTGATTCATGTTTTTGGGTGTAATTTCGAGTTGAATCTGGTATATATTGAGGATATAATCGATTCTAAGTGTTTGTGAAAAGAACTAAGTTGATTGGGAGTTTAGAGTTGAAAAACGAAGAAGAAAAGTCAGGGAACACCTGGGGAGGGCCCTGGCGCGTCGCGCCTCTCAGATCCCCAAAAAGGGGTCTCTAAATGTTGAGCTCTGGGCCGCCGCGCCAGCCAAAGCGCCCCAACTTGGTCCCTGAATCTCAAGGGCTGGGCCCCGCGCCTCTCAGAGTGTCAGGGACACCAGTTCTTCCCATTTTTCCCCCATCTTTTCGTACTTGTTCCTTAGCAATGTACCTATGTTTTCTAGCTGATTCCAACACTCTAAAGTACATCTAAACATCATGAAATCATCCATAAACATGAGATCATGAACCTTGAATCCATAATCCAATTCAATGAAAGTTAGGATCAAAGTCAAGAGAAGTTAAGAGTCAAGTCTAGAAGTTAAGAAGCAAGTCAAAGCAAAGTTTTTAAAGTTTTCAAAAGTCTTTAACAAACGTTTTAACTTTGTTTTAAGACTTAAGTTTCAAGTTAAGCAAAGAGTAAAGAGTTGAGTTCATTTCTCAAAAGGCTATAAGGGAACTAAGTATTCCCAAAGAGTTTATAAATGTTTTCACATTTGAGCAAGAAAAGGGAACATCGATTCCAAGAGAGCTTTTAAGCTAAGTTTTGAGTAATTATCTCAAACCAAAGAAAGAGGTTTTTTAAAAAAATATATGAGCTAAGTATATTTTGGGAGTAGTATTGAGCACCGATATGAGGATGAGAGTTCATATTAACTCAAGTCTCCATAAACCATGTAGCCATCATGGGTAGTAAAGGATCATACTTTTTAGATGACTCCTTAAGATGCTTTTAGCATAAGCTAGTGGATCCACTAAGTTAAGCGTTCTATATGACGGCAAAGTATAGGATAGTTTTGGCAGCGTGGGCAAGATGTTGTATCACCACTTAGGCTCATAATGATGGTTGTCGGTTAGAGAATCTCCCACAGAAACTATATTACTTTATTATATGAGTAAAGTTGAGTTTGTTATTGCATTTTCTTTAACGAACTAAGTTTATTTTACTATTTCACAAAGTTTTTCATATATTGCATGTGTTTCATTGCTTTATTTTGAGTTAAGTATTCATGAGTTGAGAAAAATCAAGGTAAGTGTTTCTTTCAGAATCTTTTCAAGCCTATGTATTGTTTAGCCTTCCAACTCGCATACTCGTACATTCAATGTACTGATGCCAATTGGCCTGCATCGTCTTATGATATAGACACAGGTAACCAGGATCAGCATCCAGCGCCTCGTTGATCAGGTTCAGCACTCCGAGTCAGTTGGTGAGCTTCCTTGCATTTCGGAGGACTCTTTTATCATTTGATTTCTAGTTTTCAGTTGTTAGGATGATCGAGGGTCCTGTCCCGACATCCCTCTTTGTTTTAGAGGCTTCATAGACTGATAGTATTAGTTCTTTAGTCTTATTCATTTCAATTGTATACGTTTAAGACTTGAGTTTCCATTTTTGGCTAAGTTATTATCTTTTAAGTTATTGCATGAGCTATATCTCTTGTGTTTAAGTCTTCCGCTGGGGAAGGAGGATTTGGTTCCGTATATGAAGGACCACTCAGTGATGGCACCAAAATAGCTGTGAAACATCTGGATGGTCTAGGTCAAGTAAAGGATTCATTCTTAACAGAAGTAAAGATACTCGGTAGTATTCACCATGTCAATCTGGTAAAACTCATAGGATTTTGTGGCGAAAAGAGCGAGAGTTTTCTGATCTATGAGTATATGGTAAATGGATCTTTGGATAGGTGGATTTCTCCTGAAAATGAAGAGAATGGACTTAAATGACACACAAGGAAAAGGATAATATCAGATATTGCGAAAGGGTTAGCTTATCTACATGAGGATTGCAGCCATAAGATAGTTCATTTGGACATCAAACCACAAAACATCCTTCTAGATCAATATTTCAATGCTAAGATATCTGATTTTGGGTTGTCGAAGTTAATTGAGAAAGATAAAAGCAAAGTTGTGACTAGAATGAGGGGAACACGGGGTTATTTAGCCCCTGAATGGTTGAGCTCGGTAATCACTGGGAACAAGAGTAGCTCATGGATATGGTTGACAAAAACAACGAAGATATGCAGCTTCACAGGGAAGCAGTGACTGAAATGATGAGCCTTGCTGCATGGTGTCTACAGGGCGATTTTTCCAAGAGGCCTTCCATGCCATTGGTGGTTAAGGCATTGGAAGGTTTGGTGACTGTTGAAATCAACTTGGATTATGATTTCACACATGTACCTGAGGTTGAAGCAGGCAACCAACACAGGGAAGTCATTATCAGTTCAAAATTTCCTTCAATTTTATCGGGACCAAGGTAAACAATATACATAATATTTTGCCTTTGACGGAACCAATTTATGGTTGCGTAATGTCAAATATCGCAACATTTTCAATTCTAGCATAACTGTTTTATGGTGTATGAGATTATAATTCATGAAATGTAATGTTCAGTAACTTCCATATTAAATTTTCGAGCTTCATGTTACTATCATGTAGAGGCTTCTCGATTCATGTTCGAAAATAAGTAATAATGTTGTATGTGGTGGTGCAGCTACTGAATTCAAATGGTAGTATGCAGTAAGCTTTATTGTGTTATGCTATCGGAAAAGACCATTTTCTTGTTTATTTATGAGATATCCACCTATCCAATGATCCATTTACCATGTAAGCCTGTGTATTATGTATGATATTATGATTTGGTTAGGTTGGGCTTCTCTTTATCCAATTTTAGCACATTCAATACGTCGAGAGGCATCACAACACAAAAGCTTCTGTGCTGTCATTTTCCAAACTTCTTTTGACTTGTAAGTTGTAACACTCTTTCTAGCAACTGTGTAAGTTGCAATCATTTTCCAAATCCACATTTTAATTTGTTTGTTTCAGATTTTTAAGTTTTTACCACTGAACTCATTATAATTTAGAAATTATGGAAAGTCTATTAAGTAGTTAAAAGTTAAAAGTCTATTAGTGGATCTTTAGTTACTAACAATTAATTTGGAATTATTGGGCACTTTCCTCCTCATTTAGATTCAGGTCAAGTCTTTTACTGAATAGGATGTGCCATCAATTCCAAAGTCCAAGTCAATACAGAGAGGGGCCTCAAACAAACTTCTTCAATGTGCTATCTTTTTCCAAACTTTAATTGACTATGGGTGTGTTCACATGTTCGGTAGCAAGGAAAATGTTTTCTAGAAAAATAATGGGTCGGGTTCTATCTTTCCACTAGCTGGACCATTTTGACCATTTCCAAGTTACAATTTCGTTATTGTTCAACCTAGCAGACAAATCAAGCTCACTACGACTTTCATTTACTTTGTGTTATGCTTCTGCTCTTCACTCCTCAATATTTGAAAACTAAAGGATCTAGGTGCATGGATTTGATGATTTTAATGTAAGCAATTACATCGTAAGTGTGTGAAACTATTTAGTAAATTTATGTTTAGAATTATTCTTCAGCACCTATATAGACTCCCTTGTAATGTGAGAGTGGAGTTATTTTAATGATATGAAATGGCATCTTTGAGCCCTCCTCGTTGTCCCCTATGATATTATCAAGGGTCCGCCTTAGATATTTCTAATAAGACTTTTTTTCCCCTTAATCAATGGATAGTGACTTCTTTATCCCCATCTTCCCTCCTTTTCCATCTTTGCCTAGTCAATACAAAGAGGTGTTATAAAATGGAAGAAACTAGAAAGAGAAATTAAAGAGAGAATGAATGATAACTCTTTGTATTGATTCTTGCATTGATTCAGATAGAAGAGTACATCTTTATTTATAAATAATTAAGGAGAATCCTTCTTAAAGAAGAATCCTTCTTAAAGGAGAATAATCCTTCTTAAAGGAGAATCCTTCTAGATACTAAACTAAAATAAAACTAAATATTTTGCAATTAATGTAAACCCTAGACTTGCAAGGAAATTAAATACTATAAAATATTTTTAGACTAAAAAGAAAAAGTAAAAAAGATTCTACCAAATTTTAACATTCCCCCTCAAACTCAAGTTGGTATATCTAACTTGAGTTTGAACACTTAGTTATTCTTCAAAAATATCTTCTAATAGAATTCATCCTCACATTCTTCTTCTACTAATAATGCTTGCGAGTTATCTTGAGTGTCTTTGAACTTGCACACTTTTGTAACATGACCTGTTTGTTTGCAACTTCCGCATACTGCATCAGATCTCCATCAACAGAATTTTTCCAAATGTGTTTTCTTTTTGCAATATTTGCAAGGAGGATAATCAACTTTTCTTTTTTGATAGTTTGCATAAAAGATATCTTCAACAATTTTATCTTGTCTAAAAGCTCTTCTTTGTTCTTGTGCTTGAAGAGCACTTATCAATTCAACAAGAGAGATGGTAGAGAGATCTTTAGACTCTTCCAAAGCAGAGATTTTAGACTCAAATCTCTCTGGAATAGTTACAAGAATCTTTTCAACTATTCTATTATCTTTAAAATCCTCACCAAGCAACCTGATTCTGTTGACAATCAAGGAAATTCTGTCAGAATAATTAGTAATAGTCTCACCCTCTTGCATCCTAAGAGATTCAAAATCTCTTTTCAAATTTAGAATTTGATTTTGTCTGCCTCGTTCACTTCCTCGGTACTCCTTCTCAAGTTTTTCTCAAGCTTCTTTTGTTGTCTCACATGCAATGATTTTAGAAAAGATTGAATCTGCAACTGAATTTTGAATTACAATTTTGGCTTTGTGTTTTTTTATTTTCTCTTTTGAGTGAAGTTTGATTCAGCATCAGAAGATTTTTCAGTGAGTTGTTGTATGGGTTTGTCTTCCATTACAACTTCCCACAAATCATAAGCCTCAAGATAAGACTTCATCTTAACTGCCCAAATTTGATAATTTTCACCTTTGAAGGTTTGTGGGGCATTGAAAGAAAGAGTATTGCTTGTCATGGTTTGAAAAATAAGGTTTAAAATAATATAGATTAAAAATTGATTAAAAGTAGCCCTGCATTAAAAATAAAAGCACGGGTTAAAATTGGCCCTGCGTTAAAAATAAAAGCACGGGTTAAAAGTGGATTGAAAATAGATATGAATTAAAAGTGGTTGGTGGTTAATGAGATGGGTAGACTCCTTATAAGGCTTGGGCAATCCTCCTCCCTTTGAGCTAGCTTTTGGGGTGTGAGTTAGGCCTAAGACCTAATTTAACATGGTATCAGAGCAAGGCCCGTCTCACCCGATGTTGGGGTCCCCAAAATCAAAATTGCCCACGCACCAAATGCTAAGCACTGGGCGTGAGGTAGGGTGTTAAAAGAATGACAAAAGTCCCACATCGGTGGTTAATGAGATGGGTAGACTCCTTATAAGGCTTGGGCAATCCTTCTCCCTTTGAGCTGGCTTTTGGGGTGTGAGTTAGGCCTAAGACCTAATTTAACATGGTATCAGAGTAGGGCCCGTCTCACCCGATGTTGGGGCCCCCAAAATCAAAAATTGCCCACGCACCAGATGCTAAGCACTGGGCGTGAGGTGGGGTGTTAAAGAATGACAAAAGTCCCACATCGGTGGTTAATGAGATGGGTGGACTCCTTATAAGG
>JAJOOF010016929.1:0-14141 GCA_029582545.1 Solanum lignicaule | reverse complement strand
TAATAATAATAATTCTAATAAGGAGTAATGAGTAATAATAATAATTGCAATGTTAGTCCTTGTAAGTAATGAGTAATAATAATAATTGCAATGTTAGTCCTTGTAAGTAATGAGTAATAATAATAATTGCAATGTTAGTCCTTGTAATTGTCATTTATAAAAGTTAATGTACAATTTTTTTTGCACGCTGTACAACTAATTTAATGCAGTCAAAAGTTAATGTACAAAATTCTATGCATGTTGTACAACTAATTTAATGCAGTGTTAGTCCTTCTAAGTCTCATTTCTAAATAAGAGTAATATAGTAAAAAAATATCAATAATATTGGCGTGAAATGAATCGTGATGGGCAGGTTCATTGGCCCCAACTGGGGTTTTTGAAATTTAAAGCTTTTCTTCAAATTTTTATTTAAAGTTATTATTACTACGAGGCAAACATCTTCTTTTAAGTCGCAAGTCATAATTTTTATGGGATTGTGTTAGGTAGGTAGTAATAATATAATAATATAAAAATTCGTTGAGGGAATAAATAAATAAATATATTTTAATGTAGAATTTACTTATTTATGTATTATTAGTTATTTCATCTTCTAACTTACATATATTTCTTCATTATTTATACATGTATAAATTATGTGAATTTTTAAATTACAAATCAACACTATATGTATTAATTTTGTAGATAGTCCTAATTAACTACTCCCTTCATCTAACAATACTTGTCTACTATACTAAAAATAGATGTCCAATAATACTTGTCTATTTTATGAAATTCATGAATAATTTTACACTTAGTTTCTAATTTACCCTTATCATTAACTATAGTCATTTCCCTATTACATTTTTAAGACACTGTATTTATTATATTCAAATGGTGATATAATAAAATTACCCTTCTATTTATAGTTTCTTAAAGGGTGTGCCAAGTCAATAGTGGATAACTATTGTTGGACAGAGGAAGTATCAAATTTGATATAATTTATACAAAATTTAATGTTAATAACTTATTTCCTGATTAGCTACCAAACAACTCATTAGGGTTACACTATACTAACCTTCTAATTTTAATAAAAAGTTGTGAATTAATATTATTAGATCTATGTGAATTTCGTCTACTATAACTGTTACCACCTAATTTTATTATATATATATATATATATTATTTATTTATTTTTTAATTTTTTTTTTATTATATTTTTTTAGAGTAACAACTTATTACATTTTTTCAGGCTCCTTTAATATTTATTAGTCAATCTGAGCTTATCGTAGTTTTCAATCATGTCATGGCATTGAGCATAGCTGAACCCTCTACAATGGAAGTACTAATTTACATAGAAGAAACTTGGTAAAAAAAATAAGTTCTTGCATCAATTTTTTGATAGAAATCTTAACGAAAAAGTCGATCAACTGATGAAGACAAAAAGGAAATGTCCCTTATTTCTTATTCCTATGCAATTGGTAGTTTTGAGAAGTCTACAAATGAAAAATGCCTATAAATTAGTTTCAAAGTAAGTTGTCATTAACGTAGTAATAAGGTATAATAGCCAAAATAATATTTATTTTTTGTTGAAGGAAGCTTGAAGACTGATGGAACATGTCGTAGGAACAGGTCCATCGAAGCATACTGACGAGTTAGAGTTAGAGTCATACTAGGACTAGACTACTAAATCCTAAGTTATGTACGACTAAGTTACTGTATATTGTAGGAGTCGACTAGGATACGGTATTTGAGTTATAATATAATACTACTCATGTAAATAATTGTGTTGTAGTAGGATTCCTAGTATAACTAGAATATGACTCTTCTCCTATATAAGGAGCTTATAACTCAACATTATAATCATCAATACAATTCTTGATTTCTCCATACTTGCGTGAGATTTATACATGGTATCAGAGCAATAAAGTTGTTTTGCTCTTTAACGTATTAGATCAAAACCAAAACAACCACATTATCAAACCACAATGGCCCCTTCTACCAACACTCTTTCGACCTCTTCACTTCATCATCTTATTTTGTCCTGCTCCATTAAACTTAAGCCAACGAACTATCTTATATGAAGGACACAAATGTCTCAGTTGATTCAAGTGATTAGATTAACCTACTTTATCACAGAACCACCTAAAGGGACCTGTTCCACTGGACATACTACTGAGAAAACTGTAATAGGCGAGAAGGGTGCAGAAGACAACAACATTGTTGATGACTGGGAAGAGAAGGATGTGTTACTAAGGAGTTGGATCTCAGGCACCTTGACAGAAGAAAACATGTACCTGATCGTAGACTGCTCAACTGCCAAGGAGGTGTGGGAATGCTTGGAAGAATCTTATCTTCAAGCAACAAAAGATAAGGATTTCTAGCTCAAGCAACAATTGCAAAGTGTGAAGCTAGGAACCAAAACAATTGACGAATACATTAAGGAATTCAAAGGCATATGTGATGGCCTTGCAGCCATTCACAAGCCTGTAGATGAAGATAGCAAAGTGATTAATTTTGCTAGAGGTCTAGGTCCTAAGTACAAGACCTTCAGGACTGTTATGCTAGGTAAGACACCATATCCTACTCTTAATCAGTTTGTTAATGCTCTCAGGGGTTTTGAAATGAGGGAGGATAAAGAAGAAGTGCCCCAACAAAACCATAACATGACATTCTCTGCCCAAAGAGGCAGGGGAAGAGGAAACTACTCTCAAATAAGAGGAAATAATAACTTCAATTCCAGAGGAAGAGGCTTCAAGCATGCTGGACAAGGAACATGTTCTTATAACAGCAGAAACGAACCAGGTCCTTAGAACAGTCTTTCAAGTAGAAGTCATGAGAGGAACAACATTGATGCGTGCCAAATTTGTGGTAGGAATAGTCATACTGCTCTTAGGAGTTTTTACAGGTGGGATTACTCTTACCACGCCACAGATGAGCTACCACAAACATTGGCTATTACTAATCTACAAAACACTACTGATGACACTATGTATGTGGACTCAGGAGCAAGTAGTCATGTGACACATAACTCAGGTATCCTAACTGATCTTAAACACTACAATGGACCAGATAAAATCATTGTTGGGAATGGATCAAAGTTAGACATAACACATGTTGGGAGGAACAGGTCTAAAGTTAGAAAAAGTTCTTGTAGTTCCTAAGATCAATAAAAATTTACTCTAAGTTAGTAAGTTTGCAAAGGATAATTGTTGCACTCTTGAATTTGATGAAACTAACTTTGTTGTAAAGGACAAGAGGACAAGGACACTGTTGGCCAAAGGATCTAAAAAGAATGGACTCTATGCTTTGGAAGATAACAATCTTTATGCTTTAACTGCTGCACACGATTGGAACACGTCAAACAACATGTGGCACACTAGATTAGGACACCCTCGTTTGAAATCTTTAAAATTTTTGAGTAGTAATAGTTGCATCAATATTAGTAGTTGGAATAAAGTGCCTACTGTTTGTTCTAGTTGTCAATTGGGAAAGAGTTGTAAACTTCCATTTGGTTTAAGAAATAAAATTGAGAAAGAACCTTTATTGAAAATTCATTATGACTTATGGGGACCTGCTCTTGTCGAATCTTCCCAACATATGAAATATTATGTCGTTTTTGTTGATGATCACACAAGATATACATGAATTTATCCACTGAAAAAGAAATCTGAATTCTTTGAGGTCTTTCTAAAATTCCAGAAAATGGTGGAAAAACAATTTTCTAAAGAGATTAAAAATTTTCAGTGTGATGGAGGTGGTGAGTTTATCCAAACAAACTTCATTAAGCATTTGGAAGATTGTGGCATTGTGAGACACATTTCATGTCCTAATACACCTGAACAAAATGGAGTTGCAGAGAGAAAACATAGGCATATTGTGGAGACTAGCATAACTCTACTACTTCATGCTAGCCTACCTTTGTTTCTTTGGGTTGAGGCTTTCCTCACTGCAGTATTCCTCATCAATAGACTGTCTTCCTCAGTCCTAAAAATGGTGACTCAATTTGTTAAGTTGTAAGGAAAACAACCTGATTACAACAGCCTAAACGTGTTTGGATGTAGATGTTTTCCATATATTAAGGGTAGCAACAAGTTCAGTCCAAAGATCTACCCTTGTGTGTTCATAGGGTACACAACTTACACAAAGGATATAAATGTTATCATCCCTCTACAAGGAGGGTTTACATATCCAGACATGTTGTGTTTGATGAAAACACATTACCCTATGTGTCTCCAAAGTAATCTCAAACTAACATTGATGTCTCACCTCATCTTGCTACCTTTGTTTAATCTTTCTCTAAAATGCAGGCACATGATAATTCTGATTCAGGGGAAGTACAGGCTGCGAGTCCATACATTAATAGTGATAATACTGCTACAACTCATATACTCCTTGATGTTGAGAGTACTATTGACCTCTCAAGCGCATGATCAAATGCTGAAGAACAGGTTGAAGGTGATGATCCATACAGTAGTATTGAAACTCCAGCTGTAGATTTTGGATCTGCTAGTAGCATTGAGGAACAAGTTTCACTTATAGGTCCAGCCAATGAACATCATCAAACAACTACTTTAGTTGATGTACCAGTTGACCATCAATCTGACAATGCTACACTCCAGTCAACTACTTTGGTTGATGTACCAATTGAGGTACTTCCTGCACCACAAGGGCATCATATGATCACTAGGCACAAGGCGAAGGAACATCATTTGTCACTTGTTGCTCACAGCAACACATAAATGTTAAGAGAACCAAATACTACTAAGGAAGCACTAAGGTCACCTCATTGGCTTGCAGCAATGCAAAAAGAAATTGATGATTTTCATACTAACAAGACATGGATTTTGGTGCCCAAATCTCCTGGTATAAACTTGGTTGGCTCAAAATGGGTGTTCAAGACAAAATTAAAAGTTGATAGGATAGTAGATAGATACGAGGCTAGACTTGTGGCAAGGGGATTCTCGCATCTTGAAGGGATAGATTTTGAAGAAACATTTAGTCATGTGGTTAAAGCCACAACTATTAGGGTGGTTCTATCCATTGCTGTTAGTTCAAAGTGGGAAGTTAGACAACTAGATGTCAAAAATGCCTTTCTCCATTGCTTTCTACAAGAGGAGGTGTATATGAGCAACCTCCTGGTTTTATTGATCCCAGTATCCTCAGCATGTGTGTCTACTTAAAAAGGCATTGTATGGTCTTAAACAAGCATCAAGAGCCTGGTTTGATAGGTTTAGCATGCATCTCTTACACCTTGGTTTCATTTGTAGTAAGGTTGACCTTTCCTTATTTACTTTGCAAACTCACAAAGGCAAAATATTTCTCTTGTTATATGCGGATGATACTAGTGTCACAAGAAGTAATCCATCTCATGTCTCAGAGTTGGTTCTACCACTTGGGAAGGAGTTTGCTATGAAAGATCTTGGCCCTTTACACTTCTTTCTAGGAGTTGAGGTGAAGTATTTCGAAGGAGGAATTCACTTAAATCAAAGAAAGTATGTTGTTGAGCTGTTGGCCAAGACAGAGATGACTTTCGCAAAGGTTGTAGCCACTCATTTGGCTCAAAAGCATGGTCTGCATGAAGTTGTGGGAAGTCTTGTAGATGTCTCCTTGTATAGAATGATAGTAGGGATCCTTCAGTATTTGACCCTCATAAGACCTGATATCACTCATGCTGTGAATCTAGCAAGCCAGTTTATACAAAGCCCAAACATTGAACATCTTCAAGGGGTAAAAAGGATTCTCAGGTACATCAAATGTACTCAACACTTTGGACTCAGAATTATTTCACAATCACCATGTAGGTTGTATGGCTACTCAAATGCTGATTGGGGAGGTTGTACCACCACTAGGATATCAACTACAGGCTATAGCATCTACCTAGGTGCAAATTGTATTTCTTGAACCTCTAAGAAATAGACCACAGTAGCCCGATCGAGTGCTAAAGCTGAGTATAGAGCACTAGCCTCCACTGCCGCATAAATGACTTGGATTTTGTATCTTCTTCATGACCTTGGAGTGTTCCTTCAATCTATTCCTACATTGTATTGTGATAACATGAGTACCTTGTACATGACGGTTAATCCAGTTATGTATGCTAGAACCAAACATGTTGAAATGAACTATCATTTTGTTCGTGAGAAAGTGGCCAGGGGACAACTTCTTACTCAGTTTGTGAAGTTTAAGGATCAGCTAGCTGATATTCATACCAAAGACTTAACAAAACATGTTATTTTTTGTTTTCACAGCAAACTAGGAGTTACAGGTCCTCCACTCACTAGCTTGAGGGGAAGTGTTGAAGGAAGCTTGAAGACTGATGGAACATGTCGTAGGAACAGGTCCATCGAAGCAGGATGACGAGTTAGAGTTAGAGTCATATTAGGACTAGACTACTAAATCCTAAGTTATGTACGACTAAGCTACTATATATTGTAGGAGTCGATTAGTAAACGGTATTTGAGTTATAATATAATACTACTCATATAAATAATTGTGTTGTAGTAGGATTCCTAGTATAACTAGAATATGACTCTTCTCCTATATAAGGAGTTTGTAACTCAACATTATAATCATCAATACAATTCTTGATTTCTCCATACTTATGTGAGATTTCTACATTTTTTACTAGAGTGCGCAAATCAATATTTGACACGAGTTTGAGGGAGAAAATACATCTTTATGATCTTAGTTCGTGAAAATTGCTTCCACACCAGTTCAACTCAATTAGTGGGTTTTATGTTCGAATCTGGATGTTTTTCTTTTCAGAAAGAAAGTCAAAATATAGTAATTAATTAATATTAATTACAACAACAGTAATAACTTACTAGTGTAATTCCACAAGTGCGGTTTATGGAGGATAGGATATACACAGATTTTACCTATGTCTTTGTAGGATAGAAATATTATTTCAATAGTCCCTTGGCTCAAAAGAAATGTAAATGACGCAGGAAAATAAGAAAGAAAAGGACGCATCAAAATATAAATGTCCCAAAATAAGTGTAGCACCAAATACTAATACACATTAGAGAAAGAGAAACTACGTGATACCTAATTAGTCATACTATGAGAAGTACGAAATACTCAACTATCTACTAACCTTTTACCCTAATTCTCGACATCCATATATTCCTATCTAAGATCATGCGTCCTCATTCAACTAAAATTGTGTCATGCCTAGTTTAATCACATCATCAAATTCTTCTTTGAGTTATATCTACCTCTTGATATAAATAACCAGCTCTCACGTCTCTTTATTAGGGCATCTTCGCACCTCCTCTTCCTTTATCTTGTCCTCCACAGAGGAAACTCTCGCATTGTGCCACATAACTTTGTCCATAATTATATCTCTCATATTTTTTCCATGCGTCCATTTGAGTATTCTCATCTCTACTTCCTTCATTTTCTAAACATAACATTATGAACTAACCAACGCTCTGCCCATACAATAGCGGTCTGAACATCACTCGATAAAACTTACCTTTAAGACTTGTCAATTCATTCTTATCACATAGTACCCTCAAAATGAGCCTCTATTTCACCTTTCTTGCTTCAATATAATGTGTCACATCATTAATAATCATTCTGTTTCCTTAAATTATGGGCCTAAAATACTTGAAATTTTCTCTTTTGGGTATAATAACTAATTAGTGCATCAATCTTCACTTTTACCTCTGTCTCATGCGTCACTTCACTAAACTATTAATTAATTAATATTTTTTTAAAAAGAGTTGGTTAAGAACTATTGGATGTCCTAAGGAAGGTTCATGTGTGAAGTTTCTTTGTTGAATAGATAATCTGAGAGATAAAAGTCTTACTAAGGTATTACTAAAATGCACTTACTTGTTATAAAATATTATAGTGTGGATGTCCACTACACCAAGAAGTTACTTTCACCCATTATCTCCATTACTTTCCTCCATTATGAAGATAACCATAACCTCCAACTTTATAACAATTATTCTTGTAACATTTCACTTCCATAACCTCCTCCATTATATTCATGTTAATGTCATGTTTATGACTAACCTTTTGTATGCCTCTATGTTACACTATAAATAGAGGCATAAGAGTTCATATTATACACACTTGAAGATATTGGTGAACACTTGAAAGAAAGAAAGTTATCTCATATTGTTCTTCTTGTCTTATATTTTTCTTGTCTTCATCTTTATATTGTTCTTTTGTTCTTAAGTTTTACAACACGTTATCAGCACGATTGTTCTACTATTGAAGAATTGAAGCAAAGTAAATATAAAGAAGGTAAAAATATTTGTGTTTATTTTTCTCTCGGAAACAAGGTCAATTACTATATAATATATTTTATATTTTACTTTTGATTATGCATCATTAGTTTTCTTACCATCTCAAAATCATATGAGTCCAGCAAGTTAATTTTACTTTGAGCAAACTTTTAATTTGATCACTTATATATTTAAAAAGTAAAATTAGTTTTGTAAGTTAATAATTTGTAAAGAAAGTGTTCTTTATGATTTTGTTTTATTAAAAGATAAGTTATTGAGTTATATGACATATACATATTGATTGGATTATCAATATTGGTTACTTTTGCACCTCTTTATTTTTCTTTATCTAAACATTTAATTGTTGAGTTATTAATATATTATTGTACTAACAAAGTTTTTTTTGTGGTTATTTTAAAATGGTTATTAAATTATGTTAATCTTCGTAACAATATTGAGAAGGAATGTTAAAATGTTTTAATTTATTTTTACTTGGGACTTTTATTTGGTTCCAATATGCTGTTCAAATTAATTAGTTTTGTTCCTTTTTATTCAATTTTAAGTCAAATTCAGATTATATTTATGGTATTCAATATTTATATTTTGGTAATGCATTTGGTTTATTAAGACATTGGTTGAGGGTAAGATGGTGAATTCATGTTTCACCGCACCAAGTGGGTAAGACATCGAGTTAAAGTCTCGGTGCACCATGATAATAAGAAGTTGGGTTCAAGTCCCATTGATTTATGACCAGAGGAGTCTTTATATGGGTAAGACATTGAGTTTAAGTCCTAATGCACTATAGTGATGCTATGATGATGACTAACATAAAGTTTTATACTTTTGACTGAAAGTCATGAAATTTACCCAATTAATTTGCTCCATTCTCTTACGTGAATGTGGTAGCAGTGCATAATATGTCTGAAAAATCACAAGTGATTGAATGTATGAATATGAGTGTGGTAAAATGTTAATGGTCATCATTGTGGTAATTAAAAGGAAGAACATTATGAGTTCTTAAGATGGTCCTTCAAATGTGAAGGTAATATTTATCCATCAAAGTGGTGTGAGAAGTTATTGGGCACATTGTTGTTGGTGCAACCCAAATTTGAAAAGTTTTGTAAATCCTCCATCAAAATAAAGGAATACAAAGTGGTAGTACATTTGACCTCTTAAAGTGATGTTGAGATGAGTCACATAAATTTGATAAATGTGAAAGCATGACAATGAGTTTCTAATAAAAACTTATGGAGCATGTTCAAATGGTTATGGTCCATTTCTTAAAGAAAATGTGACTTGTGTTCTTATGGATAAGAACATGTTCATGTATTGTTGGATAAATGTCACATCTCACCTCTACTGGAGGTTTGAGAGATTGAAAAGAAATATTTTGACATAAATGGTCATTTAGTCATATACTTTAAGTACTACACAAATATTGTGGTATGTTAAATTATGAACTATTGAAGGACAAAAGAAAGAAATAATTCTTTCCTATAAAAGTTGTTGCTATGACCAAAATAAATATTGTTGTGTGGTAACACAAATTTGTCATTGGTTGTCAAGAAATAAGTCTTGCATGTGATAATTTAAACCATGACAATAATAATAATTTTCTCCTTGAAAGAAATGGTCACCATAAGAATGGCGTTGTGAAATTTGTGGTATAGTACACAAAATTATTTGAGAGTTCCGAAAGAGCTAATTTGTTACTATCCAGAAAATGAAATAGTTCATAATATTGAGGTTGTAGTAAATCTCAAAAGAAACTTTTTAAGTTTCGGAGGAATTGAAAAGAAAATTATTATATTGAGACTGTAAATTATTGAAAGATTAAATATCTTTAGATTACTACAATCAAAGCGGGTTATGAATATTTACATAAAAGGTTACCCGTCTTTCTCTTGTTTGTTGTATAAAGATATGGGAATGATGAATGATTCACATGCAAAAGTAAACTAAAAGTTTACTAGAATAAATATCAGTTGGCATAACCGGTTGACCATTCTGGTTCAGATGTGATGCAAAAGAAATTGAGAATTTACGTGACTATATGTTTGAAGAAATACAAGATTCTTCAAGAATTCTCTTGTGTTGCTTTGTTCTCATCATAAAATGATCATTGTACCAGTTAAGGTTGGGCTTGTATCCCCTGAAATTATTTGGAGCATATAAAAAGGTGAATATGAACCCGTTCACCTGCCATGTGGACCGCTTACTATTATGATTTAATAGATGCATCTATGGTTTGGTCACATGTGCATTTGTATCAACTTACAAATTGATTTTTGTGAGGTTGTTTGCTCAAATTGTTAAATTAAGAGCACAGTTCCAAACTATAAAATGATGTTGATAATATTGGTTGGTTTAGCAGATATTATTTGCCTCCAATTATAGCCAGACCACTGATTATGAGAACAAATCTCTCAAATAAAATTTGGTATGAGATGAGTTTATTTAATATGTATGCATCACGCCAACAAGGTTCTCCCATCACAATTGGTTCAAGGTCAGGAATCAAATAATTTCCATCTAAATATTTGATGTGTGCACATATGATTTTATTGCTCCACCACGCACAAAGATGGATCCCCAAATGAGGTTGGGGGTAAATGTTAGATTTCCTAACATTAAGGGGAGATATGTTTAGCAGCTGAAAATTATGTGTGGGTGAATTATCTAGATCCTCGTTAAAAAAAATGTGAACTTGAAGTTCAAGAGATAATTCATTTGCAAAATGTTGCAAATAATTTGCCAGATGTATTTGCTGACCCAATATTTTAATCAAGCTGCAAATGTTTCAATAAATAGGCCTTGAAGGACAGAGTTTATGGTACGCCAGAAGCGTGATAGACCAATCGATTTCAAACGTAAAACTCCTTGAGGAAGGAGATGAGAAAATTATCAAAATGGTCATGATAATGAGGTAAGTGCTTTAAAAGAGCACTATGACATAACACTTCATAAATCCTTGGCAAAGGTTCAGGTACTTGAAAATGATGAAAAATGAAGAGATCTCGATAAGTTATGTCATATTGGAATCGATATCAAAATGACCATTGACGGTATCTTTGATATGAAGTAGCACTCAATGCTATAAATGATTACAAGGATCTTAAATTCAAATCTGTCATATAGTGTGGCAGATAAATGATTGGCACTATTCAAGTATATTTTGTTTCACTTAGAAAAGTGATGTTTTTGATCTTATAGTTCATGGATCAAAATGTAATGTCAGTGTGGTACAAATAAATTATTGTGCAAAAGTATAACTGTGAGATATAAAGTGCGGTTTGTGCCTTGGGGCATAAAGGGTTTTCGCAAAAATCCTGACATTATTAAATGGATGTATATTCTCTAGTAATGGATGCAATGAGACTTGTTTTAGTCTGGAAATAGATGAAATACTTGAATATGTATAATGAATGATTATTATGTCTAACTATACGATGAAAGTTATATGAAAATCCTTGAAGGATTTAAAAGGTCTTAAAGCAATTCCATTGAGTACCCAATGATTTTGAGACTACTTAACACAGAGAAAGAATCTTTTTTATCTCATGAAAATGATTTAAAATGTCATGTATTAGTGCAATTGGTGCACTTACAGATTGTTGGTTATGCAAATGCTAGAAGATTATTTGATATACATAACAAAAGTTATGTGAAAGGATTGTTATATTATCATTCAAGTTATGACAAGAAACTAACAAAGTAAGTGACTCAACACATAGAAAATGTGTGATTTTCTTTCAGAAGAAAAGACGAGCTTCAATAAAATTGAAATGAGCAATCTCCGAGTCAGAAATGATTTGATTATGTAGATGCATAATATTTATTTGATCTGTATAAAGCTTGATCGCAAATGGACTATTTATTTACATATGGAGACACAACAATATCTTGGAAATTCAAGAATCACATTAGTAACCACTTCTTCAAATCATGCAAAAATAATATTGATCTATGAATTAAGTCGGGAGTGTGTTTGGTTGAAATCATGATCTGTCATATTCAGAAAATATGTTATATTCTTTTGAAAAGGATATTCCAGCCACCATATACGAAAATAATATATAGCTCAATTGAAGGGAGGATACAATCAAAGGAGATCAGACAAATCATATTTCACCAAAAGTCTTTTTCACACATGATCTTCAACAAAATGGTGAGATAGACGCTCAAAGACCCACTCAAGTGATAATCTTGTAAACTTATTCACTAAGGATTGGCAACATCAATATTTGAGAATTTGTGATATAAGATTGGAATGCATCGTCTCTGAGATATCAAGTAAAGTTTTTATTAGGGGGAGAAAAATACGCATTATACTCTTTTCCTTAACCATGGTTTTATCCCAATTGGGTTTTCCTGGTAAGATTTTTAGTGAGACAACATTCAAAGCGTATTAAAAGATATGTGTACTCTTTTTCCTTCACTAGGATTTTTTTCCCGCAGGGTTTTTCCTAGTAAGGTTTTAACGAGACATATTATATATGGACATTCAAGGGTGAGTGTTATAAAATATTATAGTGTGGATGTCCACTACACCAAGAAGTTACTCTCACCCATTATCTCCATTACTTTCCTCCATTATGAAGATAACCATAACCTCCAACTTTATAATCATTATTCTTGTAACTTTTCACTTTTCACTTTCATAACCTCCTCCATTATATTCATGTTAATGTCATATTTATGACTAACCTTTTGTATGCCTCTATGTTACACTATAAATAGAGGCATATTAGTTCATATTGTACACACTTGAATATATTGGTGAACACTTGAAAGAAAGAAAGTTATCTCATATTATTCCTCTTGTCTTATATTCTTTTTTGTCTTCATCTTTATATTGTTCTTTTATTCTTAAGTTTTACAACATTACTCATTTTGTTCTAATTTATCTGATACAAATGGAATTTGGGGTCAATCAACTTTTTTGTATGCATTTCAAATATTTTGAGTTGTTAGTTATTATTATTTATAGTACTTTTTATATAACTTTCACATAATATATGTCATTCATTTCGTTCCAATTTATGGCACAAATGAAACTTCAAGAGTTCAAAGTTTTATATATATTTTTAATCGAAATTTTAATTAACTATTGCGATTTATAATATTTTTAAATATGATTTTCACACAATATGTGTTATTTCCTGTCCAATTTCAAGAGTCAATCAATTTTTTTTTTATATATAAGTTATTAATTATTTCAATTTATAATACTTTTATGTTTTTTTAGATAATATATCACCCTCTTTTATCCCAATTTATAAGATTTTTAGATGTTTAAGTCGTTAATCATTATTATTTATATTAATACTTTTTTACATAATTTCAGATAATATATGTTACTCATTTATTTCAATTTATGTGGCATAGTTTTCGAGAGGCAATTTTTTTTTTATATATATATATATATATATATATTATATATATATATATAAATAATTGTAATTCATATTACTTTTTACATAATTTCTAAATATATAACAAATTTTAAAAAGACATGGTATATTTATTTGAAATAAAAGCTAAATGTGGGGTCCACCTATTAGAAGGGATAGTAGAAATACAGTATCCTTTTTTACCATAAAAAAAAGTTAGATAAAAATATTATATCGAGTATAAATTACAAAACTATCCTTAAATTCAAAATAAATTCCAAGAAGCACACGTGTCCTTAGAATTCTAAGTAGAATACATTTATATAGAGCCGTCAATATGGGCTAGGCCTGTTGGGCCGGCCTGGCCTACCCCGGGATTTAATAGGGCTGGGCTAAAAATTTTGGAGCCCATTTAAAAAAAAGGCTTTTTAGCCCGGCCTGAATAAGCCTGCTGATTTGTGGGGCTTGAGAAATATAGGTAGGGCCGGCCCGTGGGCTAATACAAATTAATTAAAAAATATAATATAATATT
>JAJOOF010016928.1:0-15626 GCA_029582545.1 Solanum lignicaule | reverse complement strand
TATGTAGAGGTGTGCGTTGGACAAGTATTTTGTAAATGAGCTTGACTCTTGTTCTATGATGTCATTTTGAAATGGTTTGCCCTTAGTCCCTATTTCCCGTTAATTAATGTTGAATGTACTTCCGCGACCGATGAAGTGTGATGACAAGTTTGAGAGGCTTGCTTGGGGTTCCTTCGGGTTCCTCATTCGCCATGTCACGTCTAGGCCCTAGGCTTGGGTCGTGACACTTATCGTGCGTAAGGTATGATCTAATTCCATTCTAACTTGACGTTCTACGTTTCAGTGATCATGCCTTTTCGTAGAGGTAATGCCAGGAATATGAATGCTAGGAACGCAAATGCAGTTCCTCCAGTCCCAGATCAAGAAGTTTCGAATGCAGAATTCTGGAATGCCATCCAGATGTTGGCTTAGAGGGTCGCTAATCAGAATAATCACTGGATTAAAGCTCCTGTGAATGCTAATAGTGGATCAGTAGTGGCAAGGGTCCGTGACTTTGTTAGGATGAATCCGCTTGAGTTCTTAGGATCGCAGACTAGTAAGGATCCTAAGAATTTTTTGGATGAGATCAAGAAGATCCTTGAGGTGATGCAGGTCACTACGAATGATCAAGTTGAGTTGGCATCTTACCAACTTAAGGATGTGGCTCATATATGGTATACTCAGTGGAAAGAGAACAGGGGTACATATGCCGCTCCTATCATTAGGGATTGCTTCAGTGAAACCTTTCTGGACAGGTTCTTCCCAAGGGAATTGAGGGAGGCAAAAGCTCAGGAGTTTATGAACTTGAGGCAAGGTAATATGACAGTCCAAGAGTATGGGCTCAAGTTTACCCAACTCTCCAGGTATGCTCCTCATATAGTCGCTGATTCCAGGGCTCAGATGAATAAGTTTATGTATGGAGTGTCAAATTTGGCAAAGACAGAGTGTAGAAATGATATGTTGCTCGAGAACATGAATATCTCTGGGCTCATGACTCATGCTCAGCAGGTTGAGGGTGATAAGCTTAGGGAACAAGCTAGAGAGAACAAGAAGGCTAGGACTGGGAACTATGAGTATTCTCAGCAAAAATCGAGTGGCGTAAATCGTTCGCAGAGTCAGTAGAAGTTTTCAGCCCCAGCCCCTTCATCAGCTAGTGTTCCATCCTCCAAGAAAAGGTAGAGCATCAGGCTCTAAGTCGCAGGGAAGTGTTTCAGGTACAAAAATCTACCCAAACTGCTCCAAGTGTGGTAAGAACCATTCGGGCGAATGCCTTGCAAGATAGGAAGGATGCTTTGGGTGTGGTCAGTATGGTCACATGTTGAGGGATTGTCCTTCTAGATAGGGTCAATGAGGTAATACTGGCAGAGCTCAGTCTACAACATCAACAGCACCAGCAAGTCGCCCGACTTAGCTGGGTAACTCATCTGTTACAGGTGGCGGTCATCATCAGAACAGGTTGTATGGTGAGCCTACCCTCATCTGGTACAGGTGGCGGTTAGCATCAGAAAAGGTTGTATGCTCTCCAAGCTCGCCAGGATCACGAAGGTTCTCCTGATGTAGTCACTGGTACATTGCGAGTCTTTGATCTCGATGTTTATGCTTTGTTAGATCCAGGGGCTACTCTTTCTATTGTTACTCCTTTCATAGCAGTTGACTTTAACGTTAGCCCATAAACTCTCTTAGAACCCTTCTCAGTCTCTACTCCAGTCGGTGACCCTGTTATAGCTAGACGGGTATACATAAATTACCCTAATTTTCACCTCATTAGATCTTGTAGAGTTAGAAATGGTAGACTTCGATGTCATTCTAGGCATGGATTGGTTACATTCCTATTATGCCTCAGTCAATTGTAGAACTAGGCTTGTTCGTTTTCAGTTTTCAGTTTCCAGATGAACCAATCTTAGAATGGAAGGGTAGTAGCTTAGCGCATATGGGTCAATTCATATCTTACCTTAATGCAAGAAAGATGATTTCTAAGAGTTATCTCAATCATCTAGTTCGGGTTAAGGATTAAAGCTCTGAAACCCCAACTCTTGAGTCAGTTCCAGTGGTTAATGAGTTTCCAGAAGTGTTTCCAGAAGATCTTCCCGGAGTTCCTCCCGAAGGGGAAATTGACTTTGGAATTGATCTCCTTCTAGATACCCAACCTATTTCTATTCCTCCTTACAGAATGGCTCCAGCTGAGCTTAAGAAATTGAAAGAGCAGTTGAAAGATTTTCTAGATAAGGGCTTCATCAGACCTAGTATTTTACCATGGGGTGCACCAGTATTATTCGTGAAGAAGAAATATAGTTCTCTCAAAATGTGCATTGACTATCGGCAGTTGAACAAAGTCACAATCAATAATAAGTATCACATCCCTAGGATTGATGACTTGTTTGACCAACTTCAGGGTGCTAGTCATTTCTCAAAGATATACCTTAGATCCGGTTATCATCAGCTGAGAGTAAAGGATAGTAACATTCCAAAGACAGCCTTCAGGACTCAGTATGGTCATTACAAATTCGTAGTTATGTCTTTTGGACTAACCAATGCTCCTGCAGCTTTCATGGATTTGATGAAGAGAGTGTTCAAACAGTATTTGGACTTGTTCTTTATCATCTTTATCTATGATATTCTCATTTACTCTAGGAATGAGGAAGAAAATGCGAGTCATTTGAGGGTTGTTCTGCAGACTCTCAAAGATCATCAGTTATTCGCTAAGTTTAGCAAATGTGAGTTTTGGTTGCAATCTGTTGCATTCCTTGGTCACATTATATCTAGCGAAGGGATCCGAGTGAATTCACAGAAAATAGAAGCAGTGAAACAATGGCCCAGACCTACCTCTCCTACTGATATCAGAAGTTTCTTGGGTCTAGTAGGTTATTATAGAAGGTTCATGGAATGATTTTCATCCCATTGACTAGGTTGACTCAGAAGATGGTTAAGTTTTAGTGGCTAGATGATTGTGAGAAAAGGTTCGCAGAACTGAAAACAAAGTTGACTACAACTCATGTTTTGACTCTACCAGAGGGTTCAGACGGTTATGTGATTTATTGTGATGCGTCCAGAGTCGGCCTAGGTTGTGTGTTAACGCAGTGAGGTAAGGTTATAGCCTATGCTTCTAGACAAGTCAAGGTGCATGAGAAGAATTATCCAATTCATGACCTCGATCTTGCAACGGTGGTGTTTGCACTCAAGATTTGGAGACACTACTTGTATGGTGTTCATGTGGATGTGTTCACAGACCATAAGAGCCTTCATGATCTATTCACCTAGAAAGAGTTGAATCTTCGCCAGAGAAGATGGCTTGAGTTCCTCAAGGATTACGACATGAGTGTGCATTACCATCCTGGTAAGCCTAATGTAGTAGTAGATGCTCTTAGCAGACTATATATAGGTAGTGTAGCACATGTTGAGGAAGAAAAAAAGAGCTAGCAAGGGATGTTCACAGGCTTGCTCGTTTAGGAGTTCGTCTTATGAGCATATCAGATGGTGGTGTGACAGTTCAAAATGGGGCAGAATCTTCATTAGTAGTGGAGGTTAAAGAAAAGTAAGACAGTGATCCAATATTGTTTGAAGTTAAGGGTGCAATCCACAATCAGAGAGTGGAGGTTTTCTCCCAAGGGGGAGATGGTGTGCTTCGCTACTAGGGTGAATTATGTGTTCCTAATGTGAGCGAGTTGAGACAACAGATTCTTGCAGAATCTCATAATTCCAGGAATTCTATTCATCCAGGCGCCACTAAGATGTACCGCGATCTGCAGGAAGTCTTTTGGTGGAATGGCATGAAGAGGGACATAGCAGATTTTGAGGCTAAGTGCCACAATAGCCAGCAAGTGAAGGTAGAACATCAGAAACCAGGGAGTATGACTCAAGAGATCGACATTCCTACTTAGAAGTGGGAAGTGATCAACATGTATTTCATTACAGGTTTACCTCCTACTCGCAGATAACATGACTCCATTTGGATGATAGTTGACATATTCACTACGTCTTCTCGCTTTTTAGCGGTCAAGACTACAGATTCGGCAGAGGACTACGCCAAGCTTTACATTAATGAGATAGTCAGGTTGCATGGGGTTCCTTTGTCTATCATCTCAGATAGAGGTCCTCAATTTATCTCTCATTTCTGGAAATCATTTTAGAAAGGTCTTGGTACTCAAGTTAATCTTAGCACAACATTTCATCCACAGATGGATGGTCAGGCAGAGCGTACCATTCAGACCATAGAGGACATGTTGATAGCTTGTGTGATCGACTTCAAGGGTAGTTGGGATGATCACCTTCCTCTTATAGAGTTCTCCTACAATAATAGGTACCATTCCAGCATTCAGATGTCCCCTTATGAGGCATTGTATGGGCGTGGATGTAAATCTTTTATTGGTTGGTTTGAAGTAGGTGAAGCAACCTTGATAGGGCCAGATTCGGTTCTTGATGCTATGGAGAAAGTGCAACTGATTAGGGATAAACTTAAGATAGCCAGAGTCGCCAGAAGTCTTATGCAGATGTGAGAAGAAGGGAACTAGAGTTCATAGTTGATGATTGGGTTTTCTTGAAAGTGTCACCTATGAAAGGGGTGATGAGATTTGGCTAGAAAGGGAAGCTCAGTCCCAGATATGTAGGCCCTTACAAGATTCTGAAAAGGATTGGTAAAGTGGCTTATGAGTTAGAGCTGCCATCAGAATTAGCAGCAGTGCATCCAGTCTTTCACATCTCACTATTGAAGAAGTGTGTGGGTGATCTTGCATCCGTAGTGCCATTAGAGAGTGTGGCTGTGAAAGATAGTCTTCTTATGAGGATGTACCAGTTGAGATTTTTGATCGTCATATTATAAGGTTAAGAAACAAAGAAGTCTCTCTAGTCAAGGTTTTGTGGAGGAGTCAGTCCGTAGAGGGAGCTACTTGGGAAGCAGAGGCAGCCATAAAGTCCAAGTATCCTCACCTCTTTCCTTCCGATTCCACTCCAGCTTGAGGTAATAGTTCCTCTTCAGTTTTTCAGTCATTCATGCATCAAATCCATTTTCGCAACTTGTTCCTTCAGTTTGTACTTGCATTTTCAACGTATTTGCATGTTCTTAAAATTCAGTTCAGTCAATAATCAGTCTTTAGTGTTTAGTGGTAAGGTTGCAGCTCATCCCCTCCATTCCAACTAAGTTTGTCTTCATTCGAGAACGAATGATCCCAAGGGGGAGATAATGCAACACCTCAGAAATCAGACCCAGAAAATTTCAGAAAAATATACCTGAAGCAGTGAACCACGACAGGGTTCACAGACCGTGATAGGGTCCACGTTCCATAGACCTGCCCGTTGTCTAGACTTGGACTTCACCAGGCCCAGGCGTCAGACCACAGGACCCTTCAGGGGCCTAGGTCACGACGACGGGCCGTGGTGGCATCCGAAGTGTCAAACTAGCAGTCCCCCTAGCTGGACCCTAGAACCCCCCAGGTCTAAGTGAAGACCACGGACACTTTCACAGTCCGTGGTCCTTCACAAAGACCGTGGGAGGGCCCGTGGAAGTTAGGTAGTGGCTCACTTAGCCAATCCCTCAGACTCCCACACCAAGTGAAGACCACAGATGACTTCACGGTCCGTGGTCCATCACACGGTCTGTGGGAGCTTCCGTGAAGTTTAACCAGTAGACTCCCAACATTAATGAAGCCTCCAGACCTCAACCCAAGTGAGGACCACGGGGACCCTCCACACGTGCTGTGGTAGTGGCCATAGGCTAGACTCCCAAGTTTTAAGAACAAAGTCTAGATCACGACTGACTTCACGGTCCGTGGTCCCTTTCACGATCCGTGAAGATGGTCGTGGTCAGCCCGTCTACAACTTTAAGTCAGGATTATTTCGGTCTTTTTCTATTTCGTTAGACTTCTAAACCTCATTGTTTTTACCCTACATTTCATGGTTTTGGATAGTTTTAGCCTAGAAATATATTTAGAACTTACCTTAGTCAATTCATTAATCAAACTTAGAGAAATTAAAGCTTAAGAGAAAAAAGAAGTCAAGAACCCTAGTTTAAAAGCGAAACAAGTTTCCATCAGTTCCAGCCCCAAAATCGAAAGATTTCTCTATGGAATTCATCACCAGGTATGTAGGATTTCACTAGTGGATTCTTTTCATTCATTAGGTCCCTAGAATTCAGTCAATTTCTTGATTTCCTTATTATGAACATACCTAGGGTTTCTAAACTTACAGCAGATCATCATGAATAACTTAGATTTATGTTCTAAATCAGATTATCATGTTGTTATTCAGATTATCGCATGAACCTCAGAACCCTAGCTATGTATTTCTTTAGTTCTTAAATTTCACATGCTAGGTAAGATATTTTAGTTATTCAGTTATGTATGCCTTAATTATTAATGCATCATTATCAGATTAATCGTTGCATTCTAGGTTTGCATGTTCAGTTTTGAGCTATCCAGTATTACAATATTTCATTCATAATGTGTTAACCACTTAATCTATTGGGAGAAGCATAATACCGAGTTGGACTAGGGTTCAGCGTACCCATATAGTCCCAGAACTACGAGCCACATAGGTGTAAGTCCCCTTTTGTGGGCATCATTTAGTGATCACGCCAGCATGCCTCTATACCTTTGGCCGGGTATATTGGATACTTTTGATGGGGCTTATACATCGGACTCCAGATTTACCTCATGTGGTTTTATTTTTGGTTATTAGTAGCTTCCACAGTTCAGTCAGATTCTATTGCATTGACCACATTTACAGTTCAGTCAGTATTCAGTCACAACATGTTATAAATTGGTCATTGCATTCAGTATTCTTATTTTGTGCATTTTTTATACTTGCTTTAGTGCTCGTTCATTTTATGTATTATATTCAGCTTTACTCTATCCTGCATGCTGCGTACCTTTCATCTACCGCCGCATACTCTGCGCTACATCTTCTCATGATGTAGGTTTAGGTTCTCATCATCCAGATCGCGCATAGGTCGGTTCCCGATCTCCAGTTTCAGAAGAATCAGTGGTGAGTCATCATTCTTCGAGGACGATAGTCTGGCTTATCATTTCAATATTTTTAGTCTTTAGTTCCAGTTTTGCTAGACTTAGCTGGGGCATGTCCCAACACTTCTAGTCAGTTAGAGGCTATTTTAAGACATAGCTAGATTCAGCTTAGTATTTGAGTTTGATGTTTTTTTATATTAATCTCTCAGATTTGATATTCAGTTTCAGTATATGGGTATTCCCCATCATTTTAGATTTATTTATGATTAGCTTCCGTATCAGTTTATTTCCCAGTTTATCTTTAGTGTTCTCATAATTATGCCAGCAAGGTTAACTTAGGCTCACTTGTGATCCTAGGTCCCGTGTCCGCATCTCGGGTATAGCTTAGGGTGTGACACACCAAGTGGATATGAATTGGGGTGGATGCTCATCCGTGAGTTGAGGCGGAGTATCTAGTAGCAACCTCTTGAGATGGATGCTCAACCGTGAGTTGAGGCGGGGTAGCTAGCATTAATCTCCCTATTCCTTAACTATGTGCCCGCATAGGTCTATCTAGTGGATCCACTTAAGCTAAAGAACAATGGTCCTACCTTAGGCAAGTAGGAATCCCTTATACGGTGAGGGTGACACCGGGATTTCATGAATTTCTCACATGGTCTATGTCGGTTAAGGCTTATCCCCACAAAGAATGTTAATGAACTATGGCTTCTTAAGAATGCACTACTTAGTGTGGGTGGTGGTATGGGACGCCATCTATACATCGCACAAGTAGGCTCTGAGAGGGGTCATGGTGTGTTGCTTTATGATGTTAAATGAAATGAATAGGCTTTTATGATGATGTTAATTAATAATGTTGATATAATGTCAAAATGAATAAAGGTTTTCTTAATGTAATGAAGTTAATGAAGAATATTGACTTATATGCTTAAATGTAATGATGCATGCTATACTTGGATTGTATTATGAGTTACTTCCTTGTCATGACTATTGTTTATGAATGTACCTTGTCTATGGTGACTTCAAAGGAGTACTTAGTGTGAGTAGTAGTATGGGATGCTACTCATACATTGCACAAGTATGAATTAGAGTTGTCTTGGATGTGGGTCTTAATGTGATGATGTGACTTATGCAATGTTTATGTCTTTTATATGCTTTATTGGGTAAAGGTGGAAAGGATGAATGGTAAGCTCACTTTTGGTGACCTTAAGGTGGTATCTTAGTGTGGGTAGTGGTATGGGATGCTATCCATACATTGCACAAGGTATAGCTTGAAGGTTACTTGAGGTGGAGGCTCAAGGTGAAGGTAAAGGTTTATATGTGATTATGTTGAAATGTGAAAATGTGACTTGTATGTTGGTTATGACTTATATTATGCCTTTTTTATCAATGTTCATGAAGTTTTACTAAAATGGCATTTATCATGACTTTCAAATGAAATGTCCGTTTTAAGCATGTTTTTGCATGGCTTCCATACCTAGTACTTAATTGTGCTAACCCCATTCTTCTCCTTTTTTTACCAAAGTGTAGGGTTTGGAGGTAATGGTGTTCTATTCTTGAGGATAGGTTTCTAAGGTGCTTGAAGATGAAGACTTGGTGAGTCCTAATAGTTTAGAGGACAAAACCCATTGTGTTCCTTTATGTCTTTTAGTTTATGTTATAGCTTTTGTATGGGCTAAGTCCCAATGTTGTATTCAAAGTATTAGATGGTGTGAGATATAGTATATAAAGTCTAGAAAATCTTCCACTTGTCTTTTTTAATGAAATCTGTCTTCGATTGTAAAACAAAAATTTTAATTTCGCTCTCTTTTACCTATGTTCTTCTGTTCAAGAATGCTATGAGGCTTGTATGAGACCCCTTCGTGGTCAAGTATGCCGGCCACCTGAAGATGCCTTGTACTCAACAAAAAAAGAGCAAGTGCAGTATCAGTACACAACCACAGTGTACTGGTAGGATCACGCGGCTATCCCGATAAGTGTAACATACATTAGTCAATACAGCAATATAATCACATGCACATATCGAACATATACAATGTCATCGACATATACGAATAATCAACAACTTCACGATTCTCACACATCACAGTTATATCAATTTATAGTAACATACCGTCTTCCAATATCAATCGTCATTAGATATGAACAAACTCATCACAATACATACACAACACAATTTAATGGTTCTCTCACGGAACCCAATTCAATAGTCCTCTCATGGAACCACACCCAAACAATTGGCATACCGGAACGTGGTACCCGATCCAATGATTATGCCGGAACGTGGCCACCGAACCTATAATTATGCCGAAACGTGGCAACCGATCATAGTTTGTTATGCCGGAAAGTGGCAACCGATCCAAGTTAGGTATGCTGGAACGTGGTAACCGATCCAAGTTAGTTATGCCGGAACGTGGCAACTGATCCATTCAACACACCACAATCACAATCACAATCACAAGTATATCTTCAATATCATACATTTAAGTCATTATTTCATGGTAACCATCATTCATCTATCTCATTTACAACAAGTGTGATCAATAATGCAACATTCATATACATACATGTATCATAATGAAGCAATAACAAACATACATCACACAATCATAGAATCACAATCATCACCTACCTCGAAACAAGCTTGAAACCCTAGGAAACTTGATCCTTCCCTTTCCGAATTCATTCCGCTTGTTCTTGGTCTACAAACAATCAATATAATACGGGAATCAATAAAGAATCACTAACTACCCGAATTACTAACAATTCTATGAACCCTAAATCAAACCCATGATCTCAATTATCCAAATTAGGATTGTTTCCACCATAGAATCTATAACAAAACTCTCCCCCATTAATATTCACCTATTCTATTATGTTCTACGGATCAAAAAATGGATTCGGGGAGTGAAAAGCTTACCTTTAGCCTCAAGAATGGTAAAAAACGAGTATTAGTTACCTGGGGTTCATTCCTTAGCTCTAAAAATAAAAAAGTGTCAAATAAGGTCTTTTTAGGATTTATTTACGACTTTAAGTCACGTCGAACCCGCCACAGCGGCCCTCACCTCGCTGCAGCGGCCCCGCCAGAGCGACACCAATCACGCTAAAGCGTCTTGCACGAAACCAGTGAGCTATTTAAAGAATTCCAAGAGCCCCCATTCACAACACACCTTTAACCAATGACGATCAGAAAATACTCTTTATGCTAAGATCGATTTCGAGAGTTCTACTCGCCCGAATTCAATTATGTAAAGTCATACGGGTTCTTTAACGAGTTATCTAACTACTAATGTAATCAAAATCTTAATTAACTCACCGGTTGTTACCAGATTTCCCTACACCTTAACGACTTTGATTTCGTCCAAATCTGGATTAGGTTGGGAAATCCGAAGTTACTACTCAAAAGTTTTCTGACCTCAATTATTTCCCCATCAACTTTTCTATAACAACGAGAACATGTCATTACAATAGATACCAATTTACCCATCACTCGCCCCAGAGTGATCAACTAAGAAAGACTGGCTAAAGTAAGGGTAGAGTAGTATCTGAATCATCGAATTACTGGGGATACTTGTCTCGCATGCCTTTCTTACCGAATATCATTATCCCCTAAGGGTTTCACATCTCCAACCTCAAACCAACCAACTGAATACATACGCATCCTCCCTTACAATGCCTCAATGAAGTCATCTCAACACTCAAGTGATAAATATTATTGTATGTAAATTTAACTAACAACAAAACAATTCCTAACAACCACCAATGTTGATCGTACACACCTCTGCCACTTGTTATCAAGGATCTTGAGACAATCATCAAGACTAATCCTTTCTCACATAAGCATGATAACAGTCTAAATCAATACTCGCTACAATTAGAAGTGAACTTGAATCAACCAACACATACTCATAATACCCAAACAATCATAGTTCTTAACAATATCTCCATCCCACAACATAAATTCCCATGAGCTTAAGTTATAACAAATTTGATCTTTAGACATCAGATACTCATCGAGGATATGTCCAAGCATACAACCCCTCCACCAATACTATCGAAATGCTAGATTTAGTAATTGTAGATTACTTCTTAAGAACAGTAGAATTGGACCCAAAGATCCCCACATTCAACCACACATAAACGATACATGACCTGGACAACTAGAGGAATATTACGTTTGCCGAACAACATCAATTACACATGGTAGCTCTTCTATAAACTTTCATAAGTAATGTGGTACATGTAAAATCACTGAAATACTTTAACAACTCCAAGACAACACCAATTATGTCATTCAAAATAACCAAATCTTCCCAATTTTCCCACTCAATCAAGAGAACATCACAGAATTTAGTACCCCTGATCCACCACTAGGGATCCACCCACAAAAGTGAAAACACACGAGAGCATAACTATTGAATCATACTCTCAATACTAACAACCATCATAAACACTCCGACCATTTACCTTATTATAAACCAACACTATTTAAATGAAACTTTTCTTAGCTACTTAACAATCAATAGCAGTAAACTTACGACTCAACCCAGGTGTAAGTCCTTTCCAATGCTCAATACCGGATACAATTGATCATTTCTCGTCTTGCCAATTCATACCTTGACAAAATATATTACCACAAATGTAGACTTACAATGAAAATCTAAATTGTAAATTCAACTGTATAGCACAATTTCCTTATCTATCAACATTAGATTGTACCTTGAAGATTCTTATGAATTCATGGGTCCTTGCTTATCATTGATCACATCTCCATCGATCTTACAATATCATTCCCTAAAAGTTCCATCGTACTCATTACTAAACTCAAAAACAAAACAAAATTAATTATCATCACACTCAAGCTAATGTCTGCACAACCCTTTCTCAAGTCTTTTTCAATAGTTTTTAACCCATCTGATGAGTCAATGACACTATTACCAAAACCACAGCAAAACAATGAAATCATGTGTCTCTGAACCCAATCATCTACCCCTCTGAAGATACCTCTTTATCCTTAAAATCCAATAAAATATTCTTGATCTTGCCTCTCTCTAAAGGTTGTACTACATCCCACTCTTTTTCTTCATCCTGACCCTCAAACTCAGGTATATTCATCAAATTTAAAGGACTAAACCAATCTTGATACACACTTTCTTACTAAAATCTTCAATTTCCTTCAACTAAGTATACTCAATGGAACTTTGTTTATTCATAAGCTTGTCATTCTGGTATTAATCCACTCCCTTATGGATTAAGATAAAATCATCAGTCCTCATACTACCCTCCTTCTTCTTAACAAACAAGACAGGAGCACCCCACTTGGAAACACTAGGACGGATGAACCCTTTATCAAAAAGCTCTTGGATTTGAGCCTTAAGCTCTCTTAATTCTGTTGGAACCATACGATACGGAGGGATGGAAATGGGGTGAATATCAGTTTCCAACTCAATGCAGAAATCTATATCTATATATGGAGGCATACGAGGCAAATCTGTAAGAAACACTTTCTTAATATTTAGACACCACAGAAATAGACTCACTAGAGGGAGACTCGACCTCAACATCCTGAATATGAGCCAAATAAGCCAAACAACCATGCCCTACAAGTTTCCTAGCCCGAATGGAGGATATGATCTTAGCTTGCTTAGGCTTGTACACCCCTTCCCACTCTAATCTTTCCCTATCGGGGATATCTAGAGTTACCGACTTAGTATTACAATTAAGCTCGGTATAATAGGGGGACAACCAAGTCATGCCTAAGATTATTCAAGTCAGTCATATCCAGCATAACCAAATCAACCCAAATCTGAAAATCCATAAACACAACAAGACAACACGATATACATGGGTGACTATGACTGACTCTTCAATTGGGGTAGAAACATGGATGGGGGCATCAACTATAACACAAACCACATCAAATCCTAAGGCAATTGAACTAACACATTCAAATAAGTAGAATCCGGATCAAACAAAACAATAGTCATCCAACACAGACAAGAGTAGCTCTTGTGACCACTGCATCACACCCTCAACCTCAGTCTTACCCGGAAAAACATAAAGCTGAGCCATGTCCTCTTGACGGGAAACTTCATTTCCTGGATGACTACTCCTCTACTTGCATTACCATTTCCCCGGCCTCCATTGCCTCGCTGATTTTCTCCTCATATGCCCAGGCTCTCCACAATTTTAACACACCTTATAACTTATATTCAATTGTTGAACACTGAACTAGATCACGGGGGTTAGTTCGGGTACAATTCGAGTTCTCAAATTGTGACTAGGAAAAATAGGGGAGACAGGGCTGAGATTCTGTCTTGCCCTATCCCGCTCTGGTAGAAGAATCCCTCCATGGTGGCCTCACCTTGGCGGGAAAAATCCCGCCCCAGCGGCTTCAACAGAAACAGAACCCCTATAAATAATTTTCTTGGGTTCTTTTCTTTTCTAAACTCCCCAAAGGTTCCTAGCTATAACTAGGCATTTAAGGAAATCCCTTTAGCTAGGGAAATCATTGTCTACCTCCAGATCGACCTATCATGACCCGAGCATATACCACGGAAGCGACATGGCTATAAGACTCTTAAAAGTCTCATACAAGCCTCATAGCATTCATAACATTCAATATAAGGAAAATGGTACGGAATTAAAACTTTCTTTAAAACCATACAATCAAAATATTCATTTAAAACGTTCAAAAATAGTGGAAGTCTATTGTCTCACATGGCCTTCTAAACTACATCTTGAAAACTAGAGTAGGGACACGCCCCTTTACAATCGAAAGACTAACAAATATCTATTACGTGAAAGAAATGGAAACTACAATACATGTCATTCATCTATGAGGACATACCACTTTGCCTTGGAAGAATCTCAAATCCAAGCTTCCACTAGAGAGAGTCAAACCGAGTACCAATCCCTACACTTCATAAAGGTAAATAATATGGGTTAGCACAATTAAGTACTAAGTATGATAGCCATGCAAAAACATGCTTAAAACGGATATTTTATTTGAAAGTCATGATAGATGCCATTTTTAGAAAACTTCATGAACATAATCATAAGAGGCATAATACAAGACATAATAGGCATACATACAGGTCATTTCATTACCTTAAGCCTTCACCTCAAGTAACCCTCAAGCAATACTTTGTGCAATGTATGAATAGCGTCCCATACGACTATTCACATTAAGTACCATCTCAAGGTCACCAAAAGTGAACTTATCATTCAACCTTTCCATATTTACACAATACTCATACATAAGACACATAAACATTACGTAAGTCATATCATCACATTAGGACCATCATCTAGGGCAACCCTAAGTCATACTTCTGCAATGTATAAGTAGCATCCCATACTACTACTCACACTAGGTACTCCTTTGAAGTCACCAAAGAAAAGGCACATTGATACTCAATAAGTCATGACAAGGAAGTAACTCATAATACAATCCAAGTATAGCATGCATCATTACATTAAATACATAAGTCAACATTCCCCATTAGCTTCACTAAGAACACCTTCATTCATTAGACATTAAACCAGCATTCTCCATTTGCATCATCATAAGAGCATATTCATTTCATTTAACATTATAACATAAAAGAACACATCATAACCCCTCTTAAAATCTACTTGTGCAATGCATGGATGGCTCTCATACTACCACCCACACTAAGTAGTGCATTCTTGAGAAGCCATAGTTCATTAACATTCTTTGTGGAGGTAAGCCTTAACCGACATAGACCATGTGAGCAATTCATGGAATCTCGGTTTCATCCTCACCGGATAAGGGATTCCTACTTGCCTAAGGTAGGACCATTACTTTTTGCTTAGGTGGATCCACTAGCTAGACCTATGTGGGCACATACTTATGGGATAGGGAAATTTCTACTAGATACCCCGCCTCAACTCACGGATGATCATCCATCTCAAGAGATTGTTGCTAAATACCCCGCCTCAACTCTCGGGTGAGCATTCATCTCAATTCATATCAACTCGGTGCTTAGCATTATTCCCTATGGAGTACTTAACATTCATTAGATTAGTCATCATTATGGGATAAGCGATTATTACTAGATACCCCACCTCAACTTCCGGATGGGCATCCATCTCAAACCCAACATTCATTCATTAAATAGCTCATAGATTAAAAGATGAGAATAGCCTTACAACTAATAATCCCATATTGTGAGAAAGTCCTTTCATAACATGTCATTTATCATTCATTAGAGTACAATTGAGAATAGCCTTTCAATCAACCCATCATCATTAACATAATCATAGAAACTTCATTCATTAGTCATTAATGAGTGTGTGTGTGTGAGAATCACCTTTCACATATAGCCTCATCATTCGTAGGTGTTAATTGAGAAATAAGATTCAATCATAACACAGTTACATTCTAAACATGATCATAACACTTTCATTGAGATCACACATATATACTTCATATCACAATCATACATAATCCTTCATGAAATTGACCCTTAAGGCTATGAATCAACATCAACCCATAAATCTAAGATACTATAATAGATAAGGAAATTGACATGATTCAATAACTAATCCAATAAGAACATCAACAATTCAACAAACTTTCATAATCAACCAATTCCCAATCTCAATTCACCACTTAAGAATTTGGGGGAAAACATGGGTTCTAGGAAGAAATCATCTTAATTCATCTTTAAA
>JAJOOF010016927.1:0-10130 GCA_029582545.1 Solanum lignicaule | reverse complement strand
AAAAATTTTTTTAAAAATATATAAAATTTAATATATATATATATATATATATATATATATATATATTACCTATACATTTTATACAATTTTCTACATATACAATTTTCTCGATAACTTAAGGAGACTTTATAAATATCTTGAAAATATTGGAAAAGTTAGGGAAATGAAGAAGAGAAAATTTTGTTTTGTTTTTTAAATATGTCTTGAGAATATATCACAAGTTCAAGAAAAATAATTTGGTCAATATTAGTATTATGTATAAATTATAATATAAAGTCACGGTATACACGTGGCACTTATTCAACTACAGACAATTTAAATAATGCAAAAAATTGTTCATATGAAATTTAACGTGATAAAAAATATTTTCCATAAGAATTTATCATTTGTAAGTAACAAAAGCCGACTTAATTATTGGTCAAACTAAAGGATGAGAATACAATAATTTTGACAAGACTTTCGACCAAAAACTTTTTTTGTCCAATGATTTGATATTTAAAATTTATTAATCCAATTACAACGGAATCACATCGAATAGACTTTCAAAATTTAAATTCAATGGATTCAATTCTGAGTTTTGAGAATTTATACAGTATCAAAGAGCTTTTAAAAACTTATTACATTTAATTGTATATAGCAAACATTGATTCATAATTTGGAGAGGGGTCATTGATTTGATTAATAATTTGTGTATAAATTCACTAAGGGTATAACGCTTGTTAATTACTAAGAAAAAAAAGACATTTTCAAGACTTAAATTTGATATTTAAAAAAAAAAAAAACTCAATATCTGGTTAAGGAATTAAGAATCTCAAATCATTCCACTTCGTACATTTAAGGGTGGAGCCATATAGAACTAAGGAGGTTCATATCTTCTTTCAACAAAAAGTTACGTTATTTATACATGATTAAAATTATTTTTTTTATGAATATATATAGTAGATGTTGAATCTCTTTTGTCTTTCTTCGTGGATTTACTTTTTTTTTCATATTTGAACCCTTTAATAAAAATTTTAACTTTGTCACTACGTAAACTCTTTCTGTATGTGCAAAGCTAGCTAGTGCGTACAAGAGGATTATCCGAATCTCTTTAACTAAAAATTTACACAACATATATAAAATTAAAATTATTTTTATGAACTTATAGTAAATACTACATTGAAGGAATCTCTAAGCTTGTCGTTCATTTATTTCTTTATATTTATATTTAGAATCTCCTATGTTAATATTGCTCAATAAAAATATGTTATAACCGGTTAAATTAAATAAAAACTTTTACAACTATATAATATACTATATCACTCATTAAATCCATTTATCCAAAACAGCCACTCCATGCATGTGTTAGAGTTTGAATTTTGATGAAAAACTTTTTATTGTATAGTTGAAGTATGAATATAAATTCAAGTATGATCTAAACTGCATTTAACCCTTTTTGACTTTTTCCTCTATAGGTGACGGTGATAAAATAGGGTTGGCTTCATATTTATTGCATATATATACACTCACCAAAAAAAAAATGAGCATTTTATAAAAAAAAAAATTAATATTGTATTTTTAAAGTTATATGTTCATAAGGACTGTTATAGAAGTCAACTTATAGTCACTATTAAAAATATTATTTTTTCATTGAAATTTCTCACTAAAAAATATTTGATGGATATTTTTATAGGTATTTTAATTAAATCAGTGAGGAAAGGAAAGAATATCTAGTACTTATTCTCAGTGTTTAATGAGAATTTATTTTTCACCATGTGTTTTTCCAACGAGCTGATTCACGAGAAATAGAGTGGAAAAATCATGTTTTATATATAACATAAATTTCTATTGATTCGTGATGGAAAAAACTTGTATTTCTAGTAGCGAGTGATGAACTTCACATACTTTATATGTTTCGCGTTAAAACTATTTAATTTTTAGATTAACTCGATATCAATATTCTACGTCCGTTTTTTAACACGTAATGAATTGAAATTAATTAGAAATTTCCACATAAAATAATATGGAAGTTAGCTAGCAGTTCGGTTTATCTGTAATTTACCTAACCACCTTTCGTGACTTCAACAATATTTATATATATAGCAACAAAAAGATCTTCATTCTTTAATTTCAGTTTTTTTTAGCCAAATTAAAACTTAAAATAGAGATATTTATATTCAAAAACTTGAAATTAAAAAAAAAAAAGTATTAATCAATTTGAAAAAGACACTGATATAATACACGTGTATTTAGGATTTTCACCATCTAAAAAAGACGTCTCGAGGGTTAGAGAAGAGAGGGAAAGGTTATAAGTCGTCCTAAGACCCTTTTTCATTAAATTTTAGGGAAAATGGCTTAAATGACACCTATATTATGATTAGATTTGTTGTAACACACTCATACTTTACGGAAGGTCATATGACTCACCTGTATATTTTTTGACATTTATCCGGTGAGCTGAACAAAAAATCAAAGTTTTTTTTTTTGTACACACACGCTGATCAATAGGAAAAACAAAGGTTTTCGATCGTTATCATTATCATTCACACTTGTAGTAATCAATCGATCAACTATATCTCAAAGCAATATTAATTTTCAATATATTTGAATTTTTTTGGACTTGTTTCATTCAAACTATCGAACGTGATTTGTGTTAGTAATATGGATAAATTAAATTAATTGAAGACTATAGACTATAGTTTAAAGAAAAGTATTTTGTGATTGAAGCATTTATGAAAACATGGGTTTCACATGTTTCTTTGTACAATTTCTAACAATTATGAACATATTGGTCCCATAAATAAACATGTACGAAGTTGTACAGTATATGTACCAAAGAAAGTCAAATAAAGTGAACACAAATATGAAACTGTTCTTAAGAATATTTTTCGTAATCAAAAAATTTTATAATTTGAATCGCAAAGTTGTCATATGTTTAACTTCAGCTGACTTATTTGAATTTCTCCTACTCGTTATTAGCATAACAAAATGCAAGTGAATTCAGAGATGAACAATAATAACATATTCAGAATAATTTCATATGTGGAATTAGAGAATGGTGGTGTGTATGCAGTCTCATTCATGTTTTTCTGAAGATAAAGAGATTGTTTCAATAAACCAACTCAAGATTGATTCAAAATTTGAAATTTATAAATTTTTAGATCGATTTTAAATTAGCATTACAATAACAAAGTTCACATTTCAAATACTTATAAATATTTAATTAATTTTTAAATACATAAACAAGATCTAGACAAAAGAAACTCGTATTCAATCCTCTAGATCTGCCTTATTTGTATTATATAGAAATATATTTTTTCCACGAAAGTTTCTAGATATGAAATTTGATATAAACATTTTGATTGACTAAACATGTGTTAACAATGTAATAAAAGTACAAAGTGATATGATTTTGACCATGATTATCAAGTACAAATTCATTTAAATAGCATGATAAACCTTTCTTTTAGTGGGGGCCTACATATTATTTATAACTATAAATGCTATAAGAGCAAATTATTTGAGTTTGTCCTATTAACCACATAGTTAATCAACTTCTAATCAAGTATTATGACTTATTTCTTTATATTCATATAGTAATATGAACAATTAAAACTCAAATTTTGCTTTAAAACTTGGCAACATTTTCATTCTCTAAAATATTCAAAAGAAAAGAAAATGAAAGTATGTTTAATTTTTTTAGAAAATTGGTTAAATATACTATTATTTCCAAGTAAACACATCTTTTAAAACTCGTATTTTGGAAAATTAGGCCCAATTTTTTATGTGGGGCATGACGGATCAAAAATACTTATTTTTTAATAATATTGTCTTTAAAAAAGTAAAAGCACGTATTTTTTTTTTTTTTTTAAGGAACTACTTTATTTCTCCTTCTACTTAAAAATACAAAAAACTATGTTTATTACTAAACGAAAATACTTATTTTTTATTACCAAAATAATTATCACAATTCACACATGCCTTTACTCTCCAAAATAATAATTTTCTTAAATCACTTTTTAACCTTTTAAAAACTTAACTACACAGGTTGTATATAAATCATGGTAGCTCTAGATAGTATTTATCTAATACTTGTATTGATATGAAAGAAGCAAATATAGAATTGAAATAATAGTTAGATGCGTATAAACTGATAGGACACATCGTCATAAATATTTATAAAAAACTAGCTTCATGCATCAATTTTGGCCTTATTTTATATAGTAAATTAAAGCAAAGATTTCATATGAGTAATTGATTATCCAAAATATTAATTATATAGTAGCTTATAGTATGAGATCATCTTCATTAACTCATGCCTCATTTTTCCACCAATAACTATTTTTTGGCAAAACAGTAGATAACCATCCATACCTACTTCCATATACTTTCATACAAAAGTATTCTTCTGGCCAAACTTCCTCCAATCACATCCTTCCACGTGTCCTCTCCCCACCCCCCACCCCACAATCCCCTAGGGGTGAAAAAGTAAACCAAATGTGTAGATGTAAAGAATTAGGAGATTTAGGTCACCTTACTACTTATCTCAACTCCATTCCCCTCACCACACAATTCAATTATAAACAAATTTTAGTATTACCCCCACCCCCAAAGAATTTGATATGACTTAATTATATACATGTATAATCATTATTAGTAATATTTATATATAGTTATATTTTAACAAATAGTATAAATATACTATTAATGTGAATTGATTTTATTATATCAAATATCAAAATTTTAGTTAGATACTTTGATATATATATAATATCACTCTTTTATGTTCTTAATATTAATCGTTATGACGAGCTAATAAATATATATCATGTTTAATTAGTGTAACGGTAATCAAATGAGATGTTTTAATAAGAGATAAAAGATAGCTAATTTAGACAAATATATACTTTTATAATTATAATTAAGATTATTAAGTATTTTTCTTAAAGAACACAAAAAACTTTAGAAAGAGAACGTAATCAAATGAGATCTTTTAATAATAAGAGATAAAAGATAGCTAATTTAGACAAATATATATATTTATGATTAAGAATATTAAGTACTTTTCTTAAAGAACACAAAAATCTTAAAAAAGAAAAACATATAATATAGAACGGTAATCAAATGAGATCTTTTAATAGGATAGCTAATTTAGACAAATATATATTTTTATGATTAAGATTCTTAAATATTTTTCTTAAAAGAGCACAAAAAACTTTAAAAAGTAAAATATATAATATGGACCAAATATAGTCAAAAATTGAGATATCCTTCTTTTAAAAGCTAACCCCTACCCCACCCTGACCTATAAGAATTTAATATGTATTATGAACATTAATTAAATTATATATCAAGATCATAAATCTTGGTCTATATATATAGCAACACATCAAGAAACCAATCAATATCCCAACTCTTTTAATTTGCTTTTCTTGAAGAGAAATACAAAGAGTTATTTAATAGTTGTGGGGGCTTTGGAAATTATTTTAGACAATCTATTGAGTCTCTTTTACACACACAATTTGCTAACCTACTTTCAATCTACTACATAACTCTCAAAAAAAAAAAAAAACTATATATCAATCACACTATCATAAATTCCCACAAAATTCATCTCATTTCTTGCCAATTGTTCTAATGTTTTCTCTATAAACATACATCAAAACCTCGAATTATTATATAATTCGTCATTTAACCAAACATCTCATCTCAGTATCAAAATTGAATATTTCAATCGAGTTCTTTCGATAAAATTCTTTATACTATCAGTGTGACAACGGATGTCAAGGATAGTAGCGGAAAATATGTTACAAGGGGGAGAAAATGTACAATTTTATGATCAAAGAGTACAACAAGCCATGGAGATGTCACAAGCCAGCGCGTACTCTTCACCCACCCTAGGCCAAATGCTAAAGCGCGTGGGAGACGTGAGAAAAGAAGTCACCGGCGACGAAACTCCGGTGCACCGGATTCTCGATATGAGTGATACTCAAAGCATATCATCTCACTCTCTTCCTTTTGTACTCTCCTTCAACAACCTCACCTACAGCGTAAACGTTCGCCGGAAAATGTCTTTTCCGGCGATACTCCGGCAACCGGCCGCCGGAGTTTCCACCGGTGATCCCGTCGCCGGAGAAAATCTGTTCACGAACACAAAATTCCTCCTGAACAATATCTCCGGCGAGGCCCGGGACGGCGAGATAGTCGCCGTCCTGGGTGCATCAGGGTCGGGGAAATCGACCCTGATTGATGCCCTCGCGAATAGGATCGCGAAGGAGAGTTTAAAAGGAACGATAACGTTAAACGGAGAGCCACTTGATTCGAGATTGTTGAAAGTAATCTCAGCATATGTAATGCAAGATGATCTTTTATATCCAATGTTGACAGTTGAAGAAACGTTAATGTTTGCAGCTGAATTCAGATTGCCACGTACTTTGTCAAAATCAAAAAAGAAAATGAGAGTTCAAGCTTTGATTGATCAATTAGGACTACGAAATGCTGCAAAAACAATCATTGGTGATGAGGTAAGTTATATATACAGTATAATTTTTCATCGATGCCTACAAACTGATCATATTTTTTTTTAACATTTAATAAAAATTTACTATTTTGAACAACAGGGTCATCGTGGAGTGTCTGGTGGTGAAAGACGACGAGTTTCGATTGGAATTGATATTATTCATGACCCTATCATATTGTTTTTAGACGAACCAACCTCAGGTCTTGATTCGACTAGTGCATACATGGTGGTGAAAGTTCTTCAACGAATTGCTCAAAGTGGAAGTATTGTGATCATGTCAATTCATCAGCCAAGTTATCGAATTCTCGGGTTATTGGATCGGATGCTCTTCTTGTCCCGTGGTCAAACAGTTTATAGCGGGTCACCTATGAACCTCCCACATTTTTTTGCTGATTTTGGTCACCCAATTCCGGATAGTGAAAATCGAACAGAGTTTGCTCTGGATCTGATTCGCGAACTAGAAGGGTCCCCTGGAGGGACAAAAAGTTTGGTTGAGTTCAACAAAACATGGGAAAATACGAAAAGGAGTAATGAAAATCCTGAAATCCAAACACCTACTCATGGATTGTCATTGAAAGAAGCGATTAGCGCGAGTATTTCAAGAGGGAAGTTGGTTTCAGGGACAACGAGTGATATTCATACTAGTCCAGCATCAATGGTTCCAACTTACGCGAATCCATTTTGGATTGAAATGCTTGTGTTGTCCAAGAGATCATTTACGAATTCTTGGAGGGTGCCAGAGTTATTTGGTATCCGTCTAGGGGCAATCGTAGTCACGGGGTTCATCCTAGCTACCATGTTTTGGCAACTTGATGATTCCCCTAAAGGGGTTCAAGAAAGGCTTGGTTTCTTTGCATTTGCTATGTCAACAACTTTCTATACTTGCGCGGACGCGTTGCCTGTGTTCCTGCAAGAGAGGTACATTTTCATGAGGGAGACTGCTTATAATGCTTATAGGAGATCTTCCTATTGTCTATCTCATGCTATAGTTTCTTTGCCAGCATTGATCTTTCTTAGCTTTGCATTTGCTGCTATAACTTTTTGGGCTGTAGGCCTTGTAGGTGGATTTTCGGGCTTTTTGTTCTATTTCGCGATAATACTAGCCTCCTTCTGGGCCGGGAATTCATTTGTCACGTTCCTCTCCGGTGTAGTTCCTAGTGTCATGTTAGGTTACACCATTGTGGTTGCGATCCTAGCCTATTTCCTCCTCTTCTCAGGATTCTTCATCAATCGCGATAGGATTCCACCTTATTGGATATGGTTTCACTACCTATCTCTGGTGAAATATCCTTATGAAGCTGTGTTACAAAATGAATTTGATGATGCAACAAAGTGTTTTGTCAAAGGGATTCAATTGTTTGATAATTCACCACTTGGAAATGTGCCTAATGCATTGAAGGAAAAATTGTTGAGTACAATGAGTAACACATTAAATGTCAAAATTACAAGTTCAACATGTGTGACTACTGGGGCTGATATATTGGTTCAACAAGGGATTACTGATTTAAGTAAGTGGAATTGTTTGTGGATTACTATTGCATGGGGGTTTTTCTTTAGGGTTTTGTTTTACTTTAGCTTGTTGCTTGGAAGTAAGAACAAGAGAAGGTGATGAAACTACTACTCGATCGGGAGTACTTTATCAGAGGTGAATCCAGATTTTGAATACAAATCGAGTGATCAGTCAGAGGTGAATCTAGAATTTGAATACAGATCGAGATACATATGATGGATTCATCTTCGCGAGTGCTAAGGGTTGTGTTTGAATTGTAAACAAGGATGTTTGTTTGTTTTTTTATTTTTATTTTCTTGAAGAAACGATGTGTTTTTTTTCTTCATGTTTTTATTTTTACTTGAAGTACGTGCTCTTTTATTGTAATAGAATAAATGTAATATTTTTTTGACAATCTAATGAATTGATTATTGTTTCAAAGTCGATGAGTTTAGAATTTGAATACAAATCGAGTTCGGGCTTGAGACATGATACGTAGGTTCACTACTTCTATGATGGATATGTTTTGGCGCGTTAAGGGTTGTGTTTAAATTTTAAACAATGAATTAAGTTGGGATGTATTTTTATTTTTTGTAATGTGTTTACACTTGAAGGTACTCTTTGATTGTATTAGAACAAAAATGTATTTTTTTGACAATTTGACTATCTATATATTATTATATGTCAAAGTTTATTTGGTGCAAAGTAGTTGGAATTGAAAATCAAGACAAGAAAAAGAAAGTTGCTTGCTTGAAGCAAATAGTAGTACCCATGCACATGTAGGTCACCAAACTGTTAATGAACATTATAAAACTTTTTTTAAAATCTTATATCATAGTTAATAACATGTAAATCACTAAATTAAAAATTAAAAAAATAAAACTAGAAATAGTTATGAACTTTGTCAAATCACTTGTAGATAACAGAATTTTTTTATAATTTATCGTTAATCCATCTGCTAAATAGGATTAGTGACAAATATGTTACTATTTAGCTACAGAATTTGTTTGTCACCAAATTTCTTTTGTGTGCATAGCAACATCAGCTTAGAAATTATTAAAAATTGGAACTTAAGAAATTTGAACTTGTGTTGTAATTAAGAAATTGAGTTTATAAAGCGATTAATAATCAAGTTAGAGAAATGTGTCACTATTCATTTTCATGCATCTTATTCTGAAGCAAATCAATGTGACAGCCAAAAGCAATTATATTGCATGCATGGATATTTTTACAAAATTATGATGAATTATTTCATCTTGAAATTTGAATATTCTAGTTTTTATTTCAAACTTTTTTTGAAAATAATTTTCATAAGTCAATAATTTATCGAAAACAATTTATCTACTCATCAAAGATAAGAATAAGGTCTTCGTGCATGTGTCATTCTCTTCAAACCTCAGCAACTATATATGTTATTGTTGTATTATAAAGTATGACTTGACATGACATTTTAACAATTATTTTTCTATTTTTTGTAGGAAAACCATAGAATGTACTACATAATGCACTAATGAAGTTTGGAAATTGGTAGAATTTTTATTTTATGCAACTTTATTTGTTTGTATTTTTCCCCACACACCACACAATTTTCAATATTCTTCTTTGTATTTTGTTTTGCATTTATCTCCTCAATTTTCATGATTGTACCTTTTGGGGGTTTGTAGGGTACCCTTGTCCAATATATAATTGGCTTTTTTTTCTTCATTTATTAATAAATCAATATTTTATATTTTCATTGAAATATAGTATTTTGTTTGATATTATAATTCTTTATTAGTCTGTTTAAAAAAACACTATATTTTTTATATTATTTAAATTAATAATTTTTATAACCACACAAATGATATAGCAAAACATGTTTTAAAAACTTCATAACCAAAAATATTATAGGCAGGCTTATAAGCATATTTAATTATAATAGCAACATTTACATGTTTGAAACTTTTGGTAATATGTCTATTTATTGTCCACACTATATTTCAACATCCCAAATAAGAATATTTCCAGGCTGGAATCACATGTAATATTGTTGGTTTCTTGTTGATTTCCTTTTAACTTATGATTGAATATAGTTATTAGTGTAACTCAATTTCTTGTAGCATGAGGTAGGAGTGAGCATGATATGATGTGGTACGGTATTTG
>JAJOOF010016926.1:0-14378 GCA_029582545.1 Solanum lignicaule | reverse complement strand
AACAAATAAAACTCCGAAAATAAAGCAATGTCGCTGATTGCAAGGATCCGAGCAAAGAGGAGACTGATTTTGTGGATACTTTGAAGAGGTGAAGTTGATTTAGGAGTAATGTTTGTGATTTGAGGATAAAAATTTGATTTGGGATAATGAATGAAAGCTGCAAAAAATGGGAGTAGGAAACAGGGAAGCGTGAAAAGAGGGATTAGGCGTGTGAAATTGTATAAAAGGGAAGCGTGAAAAGAGGTATTAGGCGTGTGAAATTGTATAAAATAATTTTAGGCGTCTGAAATTGTATTTGCTATTTATTCATTAAATATAACCATAAAATATAAATAAAGTTAACTATAGCTATATTATTTTAATATGAGATATAGTTTGCTATTTTCTGTAGTTTTTCCTATTTTTAAATTATAAAAAATATACTTTTAAGAAAAGAGGATTGGCCCAGCAAAGAACGTAGCCCACAAGTTGTGGGCTGGGCCAACCATTTTCTGCCCCATACAAAAAATGGGCTAGCCCGATCTGACCCATCAAATTTCAAAGCATATATGGGTTTGCCGGATGGGGTGGGCCAACCCATATTGATAGTTCTAGTAAAACTATGAGAAATTAAATTTGAGTCATTTGTGTAACAATAGAATATATATGAGTCACTTTAATAACGAGAAATATATCAAATCTAAATAACAAAATTAAGGGATACATCAAACCTTTTTTTCCTTTATTTTACAAAAATCAACCTCTAGAGCTCGGAGGGTTTTACAAAAAAAGATATTAAAAAAAGCGACTTTGGTAGATTTTGTCATGAAAATGTAAAATTAAATAGTGTAAATAAATTTAATATAAACATAGTTTTAAACGAAAAAACATGTAGAATTATATCCTACCATCGTGAAGATAGGGGTTTGAATCCCAAATAATACACTTTATTATTTTATGATTAAAAAGATCAATCTCCTGAGGTCGATATTTTATTTTCTTATGTCGCTCCCATTCGAGATCTTTTTTTTTTCGGTGTCCAATTTTTTTGGCTAATAGTGACTCTATGGTTGTTATATACACCAATAAAGAACAAGACATCTAATAATCTTAATTTTAACGTCATTATACAAGATACTACTAACAATAATGTTTAAAATTATATCACCTTCTCATACTATTATTGAGAGGCTAACAAAGTTGCTAATTTTCTTATAAAATTGGCCACAATGGCTTACAATATGTCAAATGTACACAGGATAAGATTTAGATCATCTTTTGTGTTTTTCATAAATGATATAAACCACTCCTGAAATTAAATCCTGATTTTTTTTCTTTAAATTTAAACATTGATGATTTATGGTTATAGCACACTCACAACACTTAAAAGTGATCTTTAGCGGTAATTAATTAATATCAATAGTTTGATTGTTGCTAAGTATATTCTTCTAAAAACAATTAGCATTCTTTGTAAATGTTTACCGATATTAGATCGAATGACAGTTATCTTATGTCGATAAAAATTTCAGCACTCTTTGTTAATATACATATTTATTGCTGCAAAAACAACTTATTGCTGCTAAAATTTGTTTTTGTGAACTCAATAACTTTGTAACTTTGCTATATATACAATCTAATTTTCTTTCTACAATTTTCCATATCTTTTTTTTTATATTAAATCATTTATTGTAAAATATTAACTTAATATATTGAATTTTCAGATCTATATTTCCATTTATTAATTAGGGCTAGCCTCCTCATTTCAAACTTAAAAAAAAAAATCAAAACATTTAGTCTTTAAATATGGGTTGTTATGAATCTTTAAAAGATCATGATAAAAGTATGTTTATATCTTATTTTCAACATTAAACCACAAAGATACCAACATATTTTATAACATACTCACATATAAGTCCTCAAAAATCATGGTAAGACATTTAAAACACAAAACTCTTACGTGATATATTAATAGAATATTTTAATTCAAGGATTTCTTTTCTTAGGTTTAGTAATAATTGAATTAAGACTTTACTACTATATAGGATATATATGTTATCCTCTCTCTCTGGTGAATGCAATAAAAGATTCTCTCCCAATATCCATCAAAAGCTTCGTTTCCAATATTAAAAATGTTTCCTTCTCTTTTTAACTTAGTTTCATTGTTTCTCTTCTTGTCCTCCCTTGTAATAATTCTACTTAGAAAATGGAGTCAAAACAACAAACAAAGATTGCCTCCAAGTCCATGGAGACTTCCCTTTATTGGAAATCTTCATTTGATTGGAGGAGGAGTTCCACATCGTGTTCTTAGAAATTTATTGCAAAGATATGGACCTATTATGTACTTGCAACTCGGGCAAGTTCCTACCGTGGTCATATCATCACCTACTATTGCACAATAAATTTTAAAAACTCATGACCTCACGTTTGCTGATAGGCCACAATTTGTATCCACAAACATCATATTTACAATAATAAAGACGTTGCATTTTGCCAATATGGAGACAAATGCGTAAAATTTGTATAGTTGAACTTCTTAGTGCGAAGATGGTCAAGTCCTTTAGTGGAATTCGACGAGAAGAGTTTTCAAGTCTCATTTCATCTATTCGTTCCACAAGGGGCTCTAAAATAAATATGACAGAAATTTTTTTTTCAGTTTACGAACTGTGTTACTTGTAGATCAGTTTTCGAAAAAATATGCAAAGATTGAAACGAGTTCATAACATTTTTGAAGGAAGCACTTGTCTTTGATGTGGCTGATTTGGGCCCCTCTTGGAAATTACTTCACAATATAAGTGGTGTGAAATCTAGATTGGTGAAAGCACATCAAAAGATTGATGCAATTATGGAAAATATCATTAATGAACATATTGAAAATAAAGTAGCTGGGAAGAAGGGAAATGGTGACTTAGGAGACGAAGATTTGGTTGATGTTCTCCTTAGGATGAAAGAGAATGCAAAACTTCAATTTCCAATCATAAATGACCATATTAAAGTTGTGATTTTTGTAAGTTTCTCTCATCTCATTATTATCTTCTGTCTTTTCCTAAACCGTGCTTTATGGGGTTTCATTGGATATGTTATTTGAATTTGGAAGTTTATATAAAGCTCTAGATCCTTTTAAGGTTTCTAGCTACTTGAACAATCGAATCAATTGACTTAATTTACTTGTTTGTTATTATAGGACATCTTTATTGTTGGAACTAAAGCTTCATCTGCGACTATTATTTGGGCACTATCAGAATTGATGATGAACCCAAACGTTATGGCGAAGGCCCAAAGTGAAGTGAGGCAAGTTTTTAAGGGAAAAAAAAATGATGGTGAAGAAGAAGTTGAAAAGTTCACATATCTAAAATTAGTGATTAAGGAAACATTAAGGCTACATACTCCAGTTCCTCTTATAGGATCTAGGGAATGTCGGGAGAACACAAATATAGATGGATACACTATTCCTCCTAAGGCTAGAGTACTTGTTAATGCATGGCACTTTTGAGAGATTCAAAAAATTAGGAAAATTCTGAATATTTTTATGCCAGAGAGATTTGAGAACTCTTCAATTGACTTTATGAGAAATCACTTTAAGTTTTTCCGTTTGGTGCAGGAAAAAGAACGTGTCCAGGAATACAATTTGGTTTAGCTAATGTTGGACTTCCTTTGACTCAGTTACTCCACCACTTTCAATGGGAACCCCATATGGAGTTAATCTAAAAGATTTGAATATGAGTGAAACACATGGATTAATTGCATCAAAAGTGAAAGATTTGTATTTAAATGCCACAAATTATAAGAACGGTTAAGAACATTGATGTTATGCATGAAATAGTGAAATTTAAACATCATTATGCAGGAGTTTAGCAATTAATGATGATTCAACAACTTGTCATCCTTATCTTTAACTTGTTATCCACATATTTCTAGTTGTCACAACTGGGTTCTAACCTCCCCATATTTTTATTTTTGTATTTTCCTTTAGATTTTTTTTACATTTTGTCCTTTTAGTTGTCTTAATTATTTTTCTGTCTATTAGAGTTTTGTAATGATGCATATGTACTTCTATCTTCCATATTGGTATTTGTAACTTGAAATTGTAAATATGTGTCTGGTCAATAGCCTAAAATATACCGGGCTTAAGATATTTCTTGCCCCTTAAAGTTATCCACATAATTGACTTACCACTTAGACACTTCATGCAGATGTGGAACAGAAAGTGCAAAACACACTTCGTTGGGCGCATAAATTAATATATTACCAACTTCCCTTTTCTTTTCCAATTTTTTTCTTTTATTTTACTCATTATTTTTTAAAAATCTAACAATCTCTTTCTCTTTCTATCTATTTCAAGTAGAGTTATCAATATGAGCTGGCCCACCCCATTCGGGCTAAGCCATACAAGCTTTGAAATTTTAAGGGTCAGGCCGAGCTAGCCTATTTTGGTGTGGGCTAGAAACGTGTTAGCCCAGCCCACAAGTACGTGGGCTATGGGTCAGCCCTCTTTTCTTAAAAATATATTTTTTTAATTATTTTTTTAATTAAATTATAATTTTAAAATATTATCATAAATATCAACAAGACAATATTACATGGTGTTAGTGTTATTGTTTGTTAATCAAATCCACAAATAAAATTATCATTATAATATTTATTAAGTTTGATTTCAAGTAAAAGCATAAATAACTAAATAGAAATATTAACCTAATTGTTTTCCAATGATCATAATAAAACACAAAAACTATGACTTTATTCCATAGGCTACGGCCTATGTAGTGATTCCTTAAAAAATTTAGGGAATCTTTATTTTATTTAATACATATTTTATAAACATAATTTGTATTTAAATTGTAATATTTCAAACTATAAACAGATTTTGAGTTTAGACTCTTATTATTTTTAATATTTTATTTTATTTTTATTTGGCCCACGGGCCGGCCTTTTCCATATTTCGCAATCCCCACAAATCGGCAGATTTATTCAGGCTGGGCAAAAAAACTATTTTCTTATATGAGCTCCAAAAATCGTAGCTCAGACCTATCAAAACCATAGGATCATGTCACCATTTCTTCATGATAATATACCGTCATTTTTTTAAAAAAAATTCTTCTTCCCATTTTTTTGGTTTTAGTCTTCACAATTTTTTGCCGAAAAATAGAGATCATCATCTACGTCTTTTTTACCGAAAAAAATGGAGACCATCATCCACATCTTCTTTGCCGGAAAAATGAAGACCATTAGTCAAATATTTTTCCCTCCCTCTTCGTCTCCCCCAACCCACACCCCTTCTTCCCCATAAATCGAGCAGAAACGGAAAAAAAAAAGAAACAAATTCAAGATCACAATAAACAAGAGAAAAACATATCTTTCAAGAAAACACAATCAATTTAAATGGAAATGAGAAAGAAGGCATACAGAGAAATAAAAATGGTAAATTCATAGCTATTATATTGAGAGTTAACAATGGTGGGCAAGAGTAATTGTTAGGGAAAGAGAAGAAAGGGAGTGGTGGGTGGGGTGGGCTGTGGTGGGGGTAGGGGTGAGGGTGTATAGTTTTGTTGTTTTTTTTGAAGTTGAAATTCTTTTCTTTTTAGATTCAGATTTATTTACATTTAAAATTTATTTTTATAGTTATTTTAAATAAAAAAGTCTCGCGTCTTTATTTGATTTGTTATGTTACCACACCATATGAATGTGAATTACACGCACTTCCTGCTTTGATCAGGTGTCAGAAAAATATTTAATAAGTATTTATTTTTTAAGATTGGAGTGTCTAATAAGAAAAAGTTTTGTTAAGGTGTCTAAGTGAAATATGCGGACAACTTTAAGGGGTCGACTTAAACCTATATACAACATTTCATTTTGGTACATAATTCATGCAGTACAATGGCAATGGTTGAGACATTCATAAATACTTTACATGTAGTGTACAACTCGAGGGAAAAGATGTAAAGTTACACAACAACAATAGCTGAAAGGAAAAACTAACAATTGAGATTTTAAGTGATACTTTATTGAGTTTACTCTTGGCTTAATATAGCGTTCCAGTCAACAAGAAGCGAAAATAAACAGACCACTAATAACGCTAATTAGTTTAAGATAAAACGTCTAACAACCCAAACAAATCGGACTTTATATAACAGTCCTTGACCAAATCAAAGTTAACAACTTAAGCAAATCAAAGTCTTCTAACAATCCCTCCCTTGAACTTGTTCCTCTTGTCAAGAATTAGTTCAAATTTGAACTAGTGCACATGCCAAGCTCTTCACGCAGTTTCTGAAATGCTTCCACTTTGAGAGGTTTTGTCAGCAGGTCTACAAGTTGATCTCACGCGAGTGCCACAAAACAGCAAGTTGATAGCTCCTTCTCTAGCAAGATCCCTTAAGAAATGAAATATTACCCTTATGTGCTTTGAACGACCATGTAAAACTGGATTTTTGGACAATTTAATAGTTGAAGCATTATCACACATTAACTTTTTACCAGCTGACTGCAAATGACCAATTTCTTTTAGGATCCTCCTCATCCAAATAGATTGACAAGCACATGCAGCAGCTGCGACAAACTCAGCCTCTGTAGTTGACAAGGTGACAATAGGTTGCTTTCGAAATGACCATGCTACTGCTCCTCCACTCATCATAAGCACATAGCCTGAAGTACTCTTGCTATCTTCCATGTCGCTAGCATAGTCACTGTCAGTGAACCCAACCAGCTCACTTGCTCCTCCCTTTTTATAAAACACACCATAGTTCACAGTACCTTTTAAGTATCTTAATATCTTTTTTGCTGCTGCGAAGTGTTGAGATGCTTTTATGATGTTGTGCTAGCTTTCATACTTGGTACATTTTGTACTAATGCATATTGCCTACATTCTAATCAAATGTAGGGTTTAGGAGATTGAGTTGCTTTGGAGGCTAGGTTCCTAAGGTGAAAGAAGGGTTGAAGAATTAATGAGTCCACATAGCTTTGAGGAAAAACCCACTATGTTTCCTTTATGTCATTTCTTTATGTTTTAGACATTGTATGGGCTGCGTCCCAAGTCTTTTATTCAAGAGTTTAATAGATGGTTTGAGACAAAGATATTAGTAAATACTTTTGCTTGCTTTATGAAAATGTTTTCAATTGTATGGTTTTAAAGAAGTTTTAAATTTCTCGTATTTTTCTAGTATCTTATGTTATGATTATGCTAAGGGCTTGTATGAGGCCCCCTTCGGGGTCAAGTACGACATGTTACATCTAGGGGGTACCCTGGGTCGTGACAAACTTGGTAATCAGAGCACAAGGTTTAGAATGGTTCTACGATTATCTCAAACCACGTCTAGTAGAGTCCGGTTCATAAATGTAAAGCGTGCCACATTTATGAATAGAAAGCTATTGAATGTATAGGAAATCTCATTTCTTCATTCTTTAAGTCGTGCTATAGAGTTTAGATCTAGTAGGTCTTTCTCTTAACTTTTGCCCTATGGTGTTTCAGGATATGGCTAATACTAGGGCTAATGCTAGGAGAGATGAGGAAGACAATGTGGAGCAAGAGGTTCCTTTCCAAGTTCCACCCTAAGCTCCTCCTTAAGCTCCAAATGATCCTTCAGCGGAGAATGTCGCTCTTGCGGAATTTAGGGCTTCTATGCAACTATTGGCTCAAGCCTTGACGGCGCAAGCTAATAGAGAGGTAGTGGCTCTGGCAAACCCAATAAGGGGGATGGTTGCCTCAAGAGTAAGAGAGTTTTTGAGGATGAACCCTCCGGAGTTCTATGGCTCCAAGGTGGACGAGGATCTAAATGGGTTCATAAAAGAGGTTTATAAGACACTAGCTATCGTGGGGGTGAGTTCTATAGAGAAAATGGAACTAGTCGCTTATCAATTAAAGGATGTTGCCCAAATTTGGTATGAGCAATGGAAAGATAGTAGGCTGGTAGAGGTGGGTCCCATAGATTGGGAGATGTTTAAGGAGGAATTTCTAAATAGGTTCTTCCCCCGAGGGTTGAGGGAGGCCAAGATGGAAGAGTTCATCAATCTTAAGCAACGTAGCACCAGTATTAAAGAGTATGCCTTGAAATTCACTCTTTTGTCTAAGTATGCTCCATCCATAGTGTCAAATCTGAGAGATAAGATGAATAGGCTTTTGTCGGGTGTGTCCGATATGGTAGCTAAAGAATGTCGTACGATAATGCTTGTTGATAATATGGATATCTCGCGCCTCATGATTCATGCCGAACAAATGGAAGAAGAAAAACTCAAGGAAGAAAGATCTAGGGAGAAAAAGAGGTCTAGGGTGAATGGTGATAAATCATTTCATGATGGGTCCGATAGACATGGTCGTTTTAGAAATCGACAAAAGTTTTTCGAACAAGGTTTTTCTAATACTCCTAAGCATAAAGATGAAAGGGTGTCTACTCTTAGGCCACAAGGGAAAAGTAATGTGCCACAACCCAAACTCAAGGGCCACAACTGGCTCCTAAGGCCAGAACTCAAGCCCGAGCCGACCCTGCTGAACCAATTGCTACTAGCGCATGGCAGCCACACACAATCAAGAAAACAAACAAGTATATCTCAGCTTAGAATTAAGCCCTCGGCCGGCAAGGCCCATATCAACAGATCTATAAAAGAAATAGCTACTCCCAACGTTAACTACCTCTAAGGAAACATGTCGAACAAAAGGGAATAACCTTAACATACCTTTCCAATGAACGCTCGAAAGACCGTAGTTCCTTCACAAAAGTTGTTACTTATGTCCTAAGCTTCACAAACACTATATATACACAGCTGGTACGCCCCTATAAACTATTCATAATTAATCTTAAATCGGCAGATTTTCCATATTGCCCCAACTTGTCGAAACGTCCGTAGAAATTCATAAAAGAGTCCCGAGATGATTACCTTAGTTAACCAAGTTTAAACCTTGAAGAAACACCAATAACTACAAATTTGTATCTTCAAAAACCAGCTCCAAACGCAGCTAATAGAAGGGAAAAACGATTGACACGTGTAGGGATTAAGTTTCTAGGCACGGGGGGCAATGTTTAATGGTAGAAATCGTCAAAAACTAACCTTCATCATGCTAGAACTCCATAGGAGCCCTCTCTTAAGCTTTCTCTATGGTTTGGAACTAAAATGAAATGTTTTCATGGCTTAAAACGTTAAATAAGCCGACATACCATATTTTTGACCTGACCCGGATTCTGCTCCGGCAGTCCCTAGTAAAACCCTCATAACTTTTTACTCTGATGTCGGTTTGATACGGGGTTTTGTGCGTTGAAAACTAGACTCGTAGGCCTTCGATTTATTGGGTAATAGGCCTTCTAACCCTTTATATATTGGGAGAAAACATCCAATATATTTGACCCAAATTTCAGAGAAATCTTTAAAAAGGAACTTACGATAACTTTTGCCAATTTTTATTTTGCCACTTGCTTAACTTCAAAAATTGAGATACAACCCTTTAACACTTAAAATATTACATACCACATCATTTTTAATTTATTACCCACCCTCCTTATCTTTCCACGAAGATACGAGTTAATTTAGGCGTTTTGAAAAGTTGGGGTGTTACATAATGAGTCCCTATGGCCCACTTGTACTAGGTGTGGTAAGAGGCATGAGGGTAGGTGTTTTTCCGATAGAGATGGTTGCTATAGTTGTGGTGAGAGTGGCCACATGAAGAAAGATTGCCCAAAGGCAAATGCTACAAGAAGAGAGGGTAAGCAAGTTGCCACTAGTAGTGAGGATGTGGAGACTCAAAAGAAGAATAGGTTCTATGTTCTTCAAGCTAAAAATGATCAAAAGTGATCTCCTTATGATTCTTCCGGTATGTGTTTTATGCTTTAGTAAAATTTCCAGATTTCTTGTCTTTTATGACTTGTTATTTTGGACTTGAAGTTGTCTTTAGTATGATTTATGTTTAGAAGAACTTGTGTAGGCTTACTCCCAAGGGGGAGATAGTGTGCCTATCCAATAAGGTTATTGTATGTTCATGAAAATGCTTAGGTCTTGTTAGAAATGACTTTTATACATTGTTCTTCCTCATGTTGTAATGCATTGAGTAGAGTTGCATGTAGGCCTCATGAGATGATTATATGAGCATGCTTTAGTTTGGAGATGAAAGGTTTCTCCTTGAATAAATGCTTTTGAGAAATAATTTGCATTTAGGCTCCTTGAGTGTGTGTTGAGCATGTTTTAGCTAGGAGATATTAGTCCTCCTTGAAAACGAGTAGATATAGAGTTTCATGCATTTTGGGTTGGTAGAAGTAGTTCTTACTCCCTTGAGTTGCATTGAATGTGTTTAGCTTGGAATTTAAGTTTTCTTCCTTGGTTATGTGCATTAGAAGTAATGCATGCATGATGGGCTGTTAGCTTAGTGTTTTGACTTTAAGAAGTGTTTAGAATCGTCATTCGAGGACGAATGATCCCAAAGGGCCCCGAAATTAGTAAGTTGAACTAGTGAGTTCTAGAGCCTTTCGTAAGAGTTTTGGAGTGTGGTATAAGGACTAAAATCACAAGAAATGATTCCCGTACTTAGAATGAGGTGTTTAGGGGTTAAACGTCCGGGTACGCTCCCCAAGGACCACCCAAGGGGTCCTTGAGGAGGACCCCAAAATCTGTCCAAAAAGCTGTCAAAAATGTCATCCACGATTGGCCATCTACGGCCCGTGGATGGACCCACGCCCCGGGTTAGGGTCATGGGTCAAGGTTGATCATGGCCTTCAATTGTAGACCCCCAGCCTCAAACCACGGAGGACCAGGACGGTCCGTAGACCCACCCACGGTCCGTGGGTGGTGGTCTCGTGGTTTGAGCAGTTTTAATTATTTAAGTTTTGTCTTAGGGGTTTGGGGGTTAAGTTAGTAATTAATTAAAAGCTTAGGGAGGTCGTTTAATTAGTTAAATAACCACCTATACATACCTAACAAGATCCTAAACTAATCACTTTTACTCATTCATCTAAAGAACCCACCTTCCTCTCAAATATTTCTCTCTCTAGAAGCAAAGAAGAAGAAGGATAAGAGGGGCAGCAACTAGGTAGAATTCACCATTGATTCAAGCTTTCTTTGGGGCTTTGTGTTGAGGTATGTGAAGCTTATTCATCTATGGGTTCTCCCACTCATAGAGTCCCCTAGTTATTCCCCAATTTGTGAAGAAGAACCCTAATCTAGCTAGGGTTACTTCCAATGTGTGGATTTAGATTGGGTATGATTCCAAGTAGTTGGATAATACTTGTTTATGCTTGAATTAGTGTTGATTCATGATAATATGAAGAATTTATGTGAATTCCATAAATAACCCTAGAAATCAAAGTATGTGGGTTATGTCTTGTGAAGTGAAACTGATGATTCTTGATAGCTTCTCTAGAATTGTTATCATGCATAGAACTTATTCAAGAATAGGAATACGAAATCATGAATTGAACTAGACTTATGAATGTATGATAGATCATGAATTGTGAAGATTGAAATTGGGATTTTAAGATGAGTTATGCTTAGAATTGCCTATGATTAAGGCTTGTGACTACTATGTCTTGTGATCTAGTCTAGTATGAGGATTGTGGAGTAAAGCTTGAAAGTAGGGCTTGAAGTCATAATGTTGATCACTAGGAATTATAGAGTCAGTTTAATATGATGAGTAGCTTGCGTATGAATGATACACTAGGGGTTAGAGTTGTTGTGGAAGGTTTTTACCCACATGACCTATCTTGTACTAAATGAATGCATGTATGTAGAATGTGAAAGGGTCTTCTCACATAGAATGGTTCTAGAATTGAAAGGTTAATCACCTAAAATGAATCAAATCATGTAGAATAGAATAGCCTGGAGTTGTGATATATGATTCCTTCATGTATAGCTTATTTATGTAGCATGAGTTAGAAGTACTCATGGTAGCTTGGGATTGAGGAACCACACTCTCTTAAGGTTAGCTTGAGTTAGCATTACAAGGATGTTTTTCATGGTAGCTTGAATTAGCATTTGTGGGGTGCTATTCATGGTAGATTGCATTAGTATAGTCATAGTAGCTTGGGATTGAGGATATACACTCTCCTAAGGGTAGCTTGAACTAGCATTGTAAGGATGCCTTCATGGTAGCTTGATTTGGTTAGGCCAAGACCATTTCATGGTAGCTTAGGATGGAGGATTCATACTCTCCTAAGAATAGCTTAGGGTTGAGGGCTCATACTCCCATAAGGGTAGTTTGCATCATGTTGAATGTTTGCATGGTAGCTAGGTTGGAATACTTGTATTCTTCCTTGGATAGCTTGGATTGTATGATAGTGTATTTTCCATGGTAGTTAGGTTTAGCCTAGTAGGGTGCTATTCTTTGATAGTTGATATGGCAAATAGTAAACATTGAGTAAGCTAGCCTAAAGGAGTACTTAGTGTGAGTTGTAGTATGGGATGCCATTTATACATGGCACAAATATGACTTGAAGCTACTTATGAAGTGTCCTCTTATGTGATGTATGCTTGGCTTGGATTGTTGTTATAGTTGACTTCCATGTTATGATTGACTTGAGATTGTAGTTCCTTGTCTTTGTAAAAGTAGGTCAAGAATGACACTTATGATTGGTAAGCATAAATAAAGTGACTCAAAGATATGCTTAGTGTGTCGTAGTATGGGATGCCACTCATGCATTGCACAAGTGTGCCTTGAGGTGACTTAGGAGTTTAGTACTCTTATGACATGAAAACCCAAGTCTTGACTATGAATGAGGATTATGCCCAAGAAGGACCAATAGAGGGATACTTGGCTTGGGTGGTATTATGGGATGATATCCATGCCTTGCACATGTATGCCTTGAGGTGGCTTGTGAAGTGGTTCTTTTGTAATATGAAAAACCCAAGGTTGAAGTATGTAAATATGAAGGTTTAAGTAAAGACTATGTTATGAACATGATGTATCTCCTATGCTTAATTATTATGTCTTATGTTGACCTATGATTAGATGAAGCTTATGTTAGGAGATTAATTATGTTATGATTATGTTATTGGTTCTTATGTTTATGTCTTATGTTGACTAACCATTTTGAGATGCTTTTATGATGTTATGCTAGCTTTCATACATGGTACATTTTGTACTAACACACATTGTCTACATTCTAATCAAATGTAGGGTTTCGGAGATTGAGTTGCTTTGGAGGCTAGGTTCCTAAGGTGAAAGAAAGGTTGAAGAATTGGTGAGTCCTCATAGCTTCGAGGACAAACCCATTATGTTTTCTTTATGTCATTTCTTTATGTTTTAGACATTGTGTGGGTTGCGTCCCAAGTCTTTTATTCAAGAGTTTAATAGATGGTTTGAGACAAAGATGTTAGTAAAGACTTCCGCTTGCTTTATGAAAATGTTTTTCGATTGTATGGTTTTAAAGAAGTTTTAAATTTCCCGTACATTCTAGTATCTTATGTTATGATTATGCTAGGGGCTTGTATGAGACCCCCTTCGGGGTCAAGTATATCATGTTACGTCTAGGGGATACCCCTGGGTCGTGACATAAGCACGGGCCCAACAATGGAAAGTGTTTTGCAAAAGATCATTAAGAAACTTCAACAAAATTCTAACTCAAACCATAAGAGTCGGAAAGATTACAACAGATATATCAAAATTCAAAATAATGTCAAGAGATAAATATCAAAAACACACCTAAACTATACCCTTTTTTTGAGTTTCATACCTAAACTATTGAGAGTGTGAGTTCCATACCTAAACAATCACTTTTTAGTTTGAGAAACACACCTCTCTTTTATACCACTCTCATCAATACACTCTCTCTTTTGTTTTAAAAAATTGTCACATCACACTCTACATGGACAAAACATTCAACTTTAACAAAAATTAAATAAATTATTAGTATTAATTAAAATTAAAAATTAAAAAATTATTATCCAAAAAAATAATATTTCTTTTATAAAATAAAATGTAAAAGATTTTTCTTACCCCCACTCCATCACTTCCTCTCACCCCCCACCCCCCACCTCCCCATTTTTTTTTAGTTTTTTTTTTGTTTAAATCTCTTTTATTGAAGTATTTAATTTTTCTTACTTTATCTTCTCCACCCCCCCCCCCCTCCTCAAATACTAATTTAGATATTATTTTATTTTTATAAAAAGTATAATTCTACCCACCTCACCTAACCCTCTGCTTCCAATTTTTCTCATTTTGTGTTAGATATATACATATCGAAGATATTTTTTACTTGCCGCCGCAAGACTTTTTAAATTTTTTTATTTATTTATGTTATATTCGGTACAATAGTAGAAAAAAAATTCTAAAAATATATGTACGCACATATCTATCACAAAATGAGAAAAATGTAAAAAAATAAAAATTAGGAGCGAGGGGTTAAATAGGATGGGGTAGAATTTTTATCAATAATATCAAATTTTATTTTATTGTTTTTTTTTTTTTTTTTTTTGGGGGGGGGGGGGGGGGGGGG
>JAJOOF010016925.1:0-15886 GCA_029582545.1 Solanum lignicaule | reverse complement strand
AAATTATGGGCAACAAGGGACTAAAACCCTCACCTCCCAATTGACTTCAACAACCTAAATTCAACCCAAGGAAGAATACTCAAATGAAACCAAGAATCACAAAGGGGTAACACTTTGATTAATCAAACACAAGAAGTTAACAAGCAATCTCAAGAGTTCACCCTAATTACTCACTAATTACTCACTAAGAAGATACTATAATTTGAGAGTCAATATTCAATATAGTCTAAGTCTTCCCAAAATAAAAGAGACTACTATTTATACTAAAAAAAAAAACAAGACACTTTTTGACAATTTTACCCTTAATGAGATAAGGGCCTTGTTTGGTTGCCTTCTTTTGTGAATTCTTGAATTCATGAAATGGTCATTTGCACACATGACCTCTTTCCTTCTTCCTTCTCATTTTGATGTACCTTACAAACATTGTATGTCCTTCTTTGGTGACCTTCAAGCTCCTCTAATGCTTCCCTTTTCATGAACATTGCTTGTAGGCCTTGGAGATCCTTTGCTTGACTCCGTGTGAATGGTCTTGAGGGGTATATGTCACTCATGTTAGTGTCATCCATGCTGCCCATGTTATCACTTCTATACCAATTGGAATCGACCCATGCTAAGCATTTGCCCCTGGGCTGCCACCCATAATTATATAGATTGGTTCACTTAGATTCTTTAATCTTTGAGATTGTTGTTTTAATGTTCATAACTCTTTAGATATTGTTCTTTTGATGATCATAACTCTTTTGAGATTGTTGTTTTGGTGGTCATAATTATTGTTGAGATTTGAAACTATGGACCAGTAGTAAAAGACATACGAATATGGACTTACGATAATGACAATGAGGTGGAAAGCAAATGTGATACCAACATAATACTTAGGAGCTTCTATGACTCAGTAAGCATTTTGACATCTCAAATTGAAGCACATATCAAGTGAAGACATTTAGCATTCAACCAAAAGATCTGAACTCTATATGATAGACAAATACTCACTAACTAATATCAAATAAAAGGTATACATGAACGTGGAAACAAGGGAGAACGTGGGCAGATTCAACTTTAAGACGGATACATATTCCAAGTTAGTACATATAAAATGTACAATAGAGCAAGTAGGGATCTTGTGAAGCAACATTTAACCGTCTTCCTTTCAAATTATTTATCTACAATGGAGTAATTAATAAAAGTAGCATTAGTAGTTGATCAACAAGTTTGGGCTACTTGATAAGACCGAAACAGTAATTGGCAGTATATCTATAATTCATCCCATCAAAAGTGTTCTTCCCATCCATTCTGCTCTAAAAAAATTAATATACTATACAACCTTCTTATAAGGTCTTTCGAAACTCCTCGGGCTTCATCACATCTGGGAAAAATATTAAAGGAATGGCAGGAAGTAAGCTCATGCAACATTCAATTGAGTGGTGTATCACTACACTTTCAATGTTCTATCCTCTAACCAGTTCCCATGACTTCTCTGCACATGTCCAGCAAGACCCCCTTATTTATGATACACAAAACAGTCCCTAAGCATCACAATGTAGAAGTAACAATATGAACTCACGGCTTTCGATCAACACCCTGTGAATTCCAACTAACATTACATTTAAGATGCTCAAAATGAACTCACAATCAAAATTTAAGGGGACTCCACTCTATGGCTGTCCCAACAAGCACATCCTTCCTGAAATTTTACCAAGCCCACACCATATAGAGGCAACATGCCACAGTTCATTAACACATACAAACTGTCACAAATAATGCAAGAACAAGAGAGGGATGAAAATTTTCATAGCTTACCTTGTTAGAAAGAAACCTCACTTGCTAAGACTTGGATTCTTCAAGGTTTAGGTTGTCCTCTCCCTTTTACCTTGATGTTAAATTAGATTATAACTTGAATTCCTTAAGATGGGAGATGTTTTACCAACTTGTACTTTAACAACACCTGTTTCCTTCAAATTTTAATGGTGAAGTTGTAGACCAGAACTATTGGAGCTTCTATGGCTTTCCTTGGGAGTAATTTTCTGGAGAATAAGTGATGGAGGAGATGTGATGAGCTTGAGTGCTCTACAGGTACCTTCTGGACATTTTCACTTCATAAAATGGAGAAATAATATAGTCCTTTACTTTAAGCAAGCAGGTGCATCACCTCCTTAATTTCTGCCACAAGTTTTTAAGTAAGTGCATCACCTACTTGCTCTTTTCACTTAAATGCAATCCACTTATTCTAAGTAGGTGCATCACCTACTTGCCCCTTTTAACTTAAAATTCAGTCCACTAATTCTAAGTAGGTGCATCACCTACAACTCTTTAACTTCAAATTCAGTCTACTAATTCTAAGTAGGTCCATCACCTATTTGTCACCTACTAGCATAATTTAGTCAAGCAAGCAAAGAACCTCACTTATTTTACACCATTTTCCCAATCTTAGTACCTTTACAAGAACGTAGCACTAACATGCACTTGACCACTAGTCATATATGTGTTGGAAGGCACGGGGTATTACAACTTTAAACCTATTCTATTGTCACTAGTTGCATAGGAAACTGAATCCATAACTATACCACAAGGCAATTTATAAGCGTCCTATATATAGAACTAGTACACGTAGAATATGGGGTGTTACATCCTCCCCCCTTATGATCATTCGTCCTCGAATGATAAGTGTAGTTGATAGTTGGTTCCTGGAACTTCATTTGGAGATTTACGAGAGTTTTCTTTGTAAGTAGGACTATCCAAAATCTATAGACTAACCTAAAACATATATAGTCAAGTCTCGCGGGACGTCTAAATAGATATGGTTCATGAATAAGAATATGACAAATTAAACCTCTTTCTTGACCATGTAATCCACTGAAGACACACAAGTAGAACTCATACTAATAAGGAATTTAATATACCTAAACACAAGACATGCAAATGACATATCAAATGAACAAATGCTAGTAGGACTTATGATCATATAAGGGGACCACATGATCTCAAATCTTTATGCTGATGTTTAGAATGAGGAGGGGTATTTAGGATCTCGACCATCATCTATTTCCAAGTATCTTACGTTATATTCTAGTCCTTCCACAATACTTCAATGAAGGTTACACCTTTTGTGCTTAGCTTCCGGGCCTAACAATCAAGAATAACTATAGTATCTCCCAATTTTTAAATATGGAATGGACATAAAATCATAGGCCTAACCTATCGGGGCTCTGCTTATCCTTCTCTTTTATCTTATGACGCTTTTAGAGATGGGTCTTATCAGAACGCATAGCCGTTAATATAAACTCTAAAGTTTTATGCTGCACATTCGGATAAGGCATTATGCTAAGTTATTTAACTATGGTTGTTATAAAACTTACATATATGCCCAACCTTTGGTCAAAATCTTCCCTACATAATGATACAAGGACACATTTTCCCAAGATGTTCAAAACTCAAGTTGATAAGCACATAGGGGCATAGTATACAGATAAATAAGTCACATTGGGTATGACGTATAGGCAGACTAGCACAAAAGGGAGCGCATAATATACTGGCATTAAGCTATAGAAATATGTGTTGTACGCGTGCATATGGTTCATGCGGTAGCGTGTGGACGAATGAACTATAAGGAATATAGGAAGTGGACTAGATGGGCAAAATATGCATGAGTACTAAAGCTACGAAATATATAATACGTAAGTAAACTATACATGGAACACAAATCACATTGAGCAAGTGTGTTATATCACATGGATAGGTGGACTGTAAAGCCCCTCAAAATGAAGTAGGATAAAGTAGAGCCTCACATGGGTTTTATGCATTAATAACTTTTTAAAATAATGAAGAATAGCCTTTTTAGTCAGTTTTAAAGAGTTTGGAAGTCAAACGTCAAGGGACGACCAAGACGTTCGGAAACTAGTCTTTTACGTGTTGGTGTGTTGTAGTATGTTGTTCATGTTTTTATGTGTCGTTTGGAGTCTAAAATCAGTGGAGGTGACCCTAGTGTCTTAATAAATGTTTTTAGGGCCAAAACGTTCGGGTAGGACTCCCTGGGACCACCCTAAGGGTCCCCGAGGAGGACCCCAACCCTTGGCCAAACAGCTACTAAGGCAGCTTGAAGTTGCTCATGGAGGGAGCATGTCCGCGTCGCCGACTAGCTCCACCAAGGGCCAAAAGTTTGGTCCGCGTCGCGGACTCTTCTGCCTCGAAATTTAATTTCAAGAAACTTGTGGGAACACCTCCGCGTCGCAGACTTGTTTCCCGACGAAATCTGCGAAAATAAAACTCAAGTTTGACTTATTTAAAAGGTCCAACTAAGTGAGGGGTAGTTTGGGTACTTTGGGGAATTATTATAAACGGTTATGCTACCTATTTTAGGGTATTTTAAATGGTTAAAACCCCAAAACCTAGAATTAGACCTCATTATCCAAATTGAACCTTCCCTCTCAAATAAATTCTCTCTCTAGAACTCCATGGGAGACATTGATGAAGCTTCAGGCTAGAGGATGGGTTCCTACTGATTTCTCCTTCAAATTCCTAGGAAATTAATCATAAAGGTATGGGGATTTTATCTTTGATTCTCCTTTCAATCAAAGTGATTTCAATGTTTTTCAAAAACAATAAAAACCCCAATTTCAATTCTAAGCTTGGGTTCTTGCATGAAAGTATTTCAAATGATGATCTACATTAAAATTGATGGTTTTAAGATTAAAAAAACTCCATGAACCCTTGCATATCTTGAAATCCTAATTTTTGGGTCTAAAGTGGGTCTATTGATTATGAGCTAATAATGTGATATTAATGTGTAGATTGTTATGGGCTATTGATTTATGTATTTTTCTATATTGAATTATGAGGAATTGATGGTCAATTGTGTTATATTGGATGATGGCCTTGAATGGGCAATTGTGACCTAAGGTTTATGATGATGATGAAGTTGTGAATAGATTATTTATTCTAGTATTTTATATATATATATATGTTGTAGATGTTAGAATTGTGAGGTTTGATCCCTTTGAAAGTGGGGAGGTGTTTACTTTATAAGCATGTTGTGATCATGGCCTTGTAGGCAAAGGTGGATGATTGTTGTTTTGAGTAATTTTGATTATGTGAAGGTAATGTGATATGATGTGAATTTGTGTATGGTCTAGGAGTATGAAAGGTGACCTTGTGTAGAGACTTTATGTGTTATGAAGGTGAGGTTAGGATAGACTATGTTTACCTACTCTCACACCTAGTGAAGAATGAATGAAAAGAATGAAAGAATGTGTGAATGAATGAAAAGAATGGGAGTTAATGCTAATGAATGAAAGTTGGGTCTATTGTAAGGATAGTCTCATAAAGTACTCCTTTAAATTAATGGGATTCCTAAATGAAAGGTTTTCTCATCTTTGAATCCAAGAGCTTCCTAAATGAATGAATGTGGGTTAGGATGAGTACTCCATCGTGAGTTGAGATGAGAGTACTTAGTAGCAATCCTTATCCCTAAATGAATGAATGTCCTACCTCCGTGGGGGAGTAATGTCTAGCACCGAGAGGATATGAAGATGGGTGGATACTCCTTCATTAGTTGAGATGTGAGTATTTAGTTTGGCCATCTGTTTGTGGATGACAAGAAGATGAGAACAACAACTTAGTACCAAGTCTACCTCACAATTGCCTCCAAAAGTGACTAAGGAATTTTGGATCCCTATCACTTACAATGGTTTGAGGAATTCCATGCAATTTAACAACATGCTCAACAAACAAAGATGCTACATTGGAAGAATCATCACATTTATGACATGGAGCGAAATGAGCCATCTTTAAAAATCGATCAACAACAACAAATATGCTATCTCTACCTCTTTTGGTCCTTGGCAAACCCAAAACAAAGTCCACTGAAATATCAAGCCAAGGTCTTCGAGGGGTGGGGAGAGGAGTGTATAAACCACGGGGAAGGAGGCACGACTTAGCATGTCGACATTCGATACATTGATCACAAATTCGAACAATGTCTTTATGCATTTTAGGCCAACAGAATTGTTCCTCAAGTATTCCCATAGTTTTGTTAACACCAAAATGACCCATTAAACCCCCATCATGTGCCTCGCTCACCAATAGTTCTCTCCAAGAGCTCATAGGCACACAAAGTCACTTGCCTTTAAACAAGAAACCATCAAACTTGGAATAGGGAGTAGACGATTTATCCCACATCCACCTTTCCCTCTCCCATTCCTCACAATCTTTGAAGATTGGAGCAAACACAGGATCCTTGGGGTACAATGTCTTCAAGCATTCAAAGCCAATCAATTTGAAAGATAACATACTTATCAACACATGTTTTCTAGACAAGGCATCGGCCATAACATTTTCCTTTCCCTTTTTGTATTGGATTACATAATGGAAAGTTTCAAGGAATTCAATCCATTTGGTGTGCCTCTTGTTCAACTTTCCTTGGTACCGAATATGCTTTAGGGACTCATGATCAGTCCCAACGACAAATTCTTTGGGCCACAAGTAATGTTGCCAATTACCCAAAGCCCTAATCAAGGCATACTGAAAAGATCATCAGTGGAATAATTCAAAGTAGCACCTTTTAGCTTTTAACTAAAGTACGCCATGGGCTTTTGGTTTTGCATTAAGACGGCTCCAATGCCTACTTTACTAGCATCACATTCCACTTCAAACATTTTATCAAAATGAAGTAATTGCAACAAAGTAACATAACTAAGCATAGATTTTAAAGCTTCAAAAGCCTTGGCTTGTTCCTCTCCTCACTTAAAAGGTTTATCCTTTTGGATTACCTTAGTCAAGGGGGCTGCTATGGTACTAAATCCTTTGACAAATCGTCAATAAAAACTAGCCAACCCATGAACGCTTCTAACATTTCTTATGGATTTCGGAATTGGCCAATTCTTAATAGCCTCAATTTTAGACTCATCAACTTCAACCCCTGTTGAACTCACAACAAAATCCAAGAAGACAACTTCATCAACATATAATGAAAACTTATCAAGATTAGCATAAAGTTTTTCCTTCCTAAGCACATCAAACACACATCTCAAATGCTCAACATGATCATGCATGGTCTTGCTATAAATCAAAATATCATCAAAATATACAACCACAAATTTCCCTATAAAGGATTTCATAACATGATTCATGAGACACATAAAGGTACTAGGAGCATTAGTGAGACCAAAGGGCATCACCAACCATTCATATATGCCAAACTTGGTCTTGAATGCGGTCTTCCACTCATCCCCGGGGTTCATCCGAATTTGATGATAACCACTTCTAAGGTCAATCTTTGAAAACACACAAAAACCATTCAACTCATCAAGCATATCATCTAACCTAGGGATAGGATGACGATACTTTACCGTTATCTTATTGATGGCTCGGCAATCAACACACATGCGCCATGTTCCATCTTTCTTTGGAACCAATAGAACCGGCACGGCACATGGAACTAACATAACCTTTGTTGAGGAGTTCCTCAACTTGCCTTTGTAGCTCCTTGGTATACTCAAGATTGCTTCGATAAGTCGGCTTGTTTGGCAATTGTGAACCCGACACAAAGTCTATTTGGTGCTCAATTCCTCGAAGAGGGGGCAATCCACTTGAAAGCTCCTTTGGGAAGACATCCTCATAGTCCTGCAAAAGAAAGGAAATAGAATTGGGAAGGGAAGAATGAGATTAGTTGGTTTGTAGTACATGATCCCTATGTGTGATAAGGATCAAAGAACTTTCAGACTCAATTTCCCCCCTCATCTCTTTGTAATTAGCCTACAACACTTAGGCCTTTCCTTTCAACTTCCTCCTCTCCTCCTCTTCTTGGCTCTCGGCCTCTATATGTTCCTCTTCACACTTCTTATTTTCCCTCAACTCACTCATCCTTTGGTAAATATCATTGACTTGAGAAGGGGACATAAGATGAATAACATATTTATGATCATTCAACACAAGTGAATACTTGTTGGTTCTCCCATCATGTTTGGTTGAATGATCATGTTGCCAAGGTCTCCCGAGTAGCACATGACAAGCTTGCATTGGGACCACATCATATAAAACCTCATCTTGATACTTCCCAATCTTAAACTTGATCATCACTTGTCGATGCACTCTCAATTCCCCACACTCACTCAACCATTGAAGTTTGTAAGGTGTAGCATGCTTAGTGGTAGGAAGTTTTAAGAATTCCACTAATGCAGTGCTAGCAACATTTGCACAACTCCCGCTATCAATGATTATGGAACACACATTATCCTTGATGAAACACTTGGAGTGGAATAAATTCCCTCATTGGCTCGGATCATCTAAGGCCTTACTAACCATGGCTCGTCTCACCACATATAGAGGAGCGACACTCTCTCCTTCTTTGACACAAAGGTCTAGTTCATCATCTTCTCCATCTTCAAACTCATCCTCTTCTTGAGGATCTTCTTCACCACCATCTTCTTACTCCCTTTCTTCACTAAGATATATTTCCCCTCCTTGAAGTAGAGCAATCAATCGATTAGGACACTCACGCATTATATGACCCAATCCCCTACATTTGTGACATTGAATACCTTTAGGGAACTTTGTTGGTTCGGGGATACCTTTGTCTCCAGGCAGGTACTTTGGAGTGTTTCCTTCGAAGGGCTTCTTCTCATAAGGCCTCTTAACATCTGAACCCTTGTTCCAACCCAACGATGTTTGAGATCCCCATTTGTTCTTGCTCCAAGAATTGGAAGATGAAGTGTTGTACTTAGCCACCTTCTCCTCATTTAATTCTAGCTCTATCTCATGGGCAGCCTCAAAGGCATGATTCAAAGTAGCAAACCTATGAATGGTCATTTTAGAAGAAATCTCTTTGTTCAACCCTACTTTGAAGCGAATTACGGCATGCTCTTCAATTTCCCTATATTCCAGCTTCATGACTATGTTTTGGAACTCGTCATGATATGCTTCAACACTTTTGCTTCCTTGCCTCAAGTTATACAATTTGGCAGGTAATCCTTGGCAGTATCTTTCCGGCGCATACTTAGCTCTCATCAACCTTTTCAACTTGGGCCATGGTGGAGGATGATCTTCTTGGACAATTAAATGATACCTCTTCATGTATTCCCACCATGTGACATCATACCCCTCGAATTGGGCGATAGCATAGCAACTACTTTTGACCTCCGCCATTTCATTCACATTGAAAATTCGCTCACATTACGACTCCCATTCTAAGTAAGTATCGGGATTGCATTCCCCTTTGAATGTTGGAAGAGTCATTTTGATAGAATTGATGACAACATCTCGGCCTCCATGGCCACCTTGGTCATTGTAGTGATAACCCCTTTGATAATGGTTACCATGTTCTTTTCTAGCATCTTCGCAGACTTTAGGATGGACATTGGCTTCCCATTGATATCCACCTTGAGGGTGGTTCCCATGTTGTCTCTTATCAAATGGCATTGGACCCAATCTACCTCTTGGTCCACCTTGAAATAATTTACCTCTTGGTCAATTCCTTGGTGACTCATTCCATGGGGCTTTTTCACCTTCACCCTCATAAGCTCCTTGATCTTCATCATTCCTCACCTCATTCACGGGATTGGGTTGTGGTTGTGGTCTTTGGTAGGGAATATTATGGTTAGGTGGTGTTTGGTAAGGATGGCTTTGATTTGGTGGAGCTTCTTGACTAATCGGAAAATGGAATGGTCGATAGGTACTTTGGCTATTTGAACCCAATTGCACAAATGTTGGGTGCAAGGTTTGGTGGAGGTTTCGGGTGTGAGAGTGGGAGAGTGAGTGTGTTCGTGCCCACTGGTAGAAGCACGGAAAGTAGCTTGTGGTGTAGAGTCATTGGAATTAACTCGACCTTCTACCGTAGCAAGCCTACCATCTATCCGTGCTATATCACCTCTCACATTGTTCAACGCTTCCAGCAAAGTTGCCAAAGTAATTTCTCCGACGGGTGCTTGAGTATCTCCTCTATTGTACCTGACATTAAAACACCTCATAAAAACAAACAGCAAACAACGTTAGCGTTAATAAATTAAACTCACAATCACTCGTGTTTACACACCTTTGATTGCCTCTCAATTGGCGCGGCTAATGTTGACAATTGTTATATTCCGTCGATCACAAGGTACCAATATCAACCCTAGGTCAGAATGGATTCTTGTTTGAAGAAGAACGGATGACTCGATTAAACAAACGGACTGGAATCAAGAATTAACTACAAAGTAAAATGAGAAAAGCATGAAAAGAAAAAGCACCAACAAAGAGGTGAATTCAATAACCAATGATCAACAAGTAGAGTAGTTACGAGTTGAAAATCGGTTTAGGATTCTTGAGAACGTTTGAGAATCAAAAGAAACGAAACTAAGAATTTAAAACCTGAGATTAGGAGTAACTAGAGTTTTCGATTGCCGAATGACCTGTTTTCTTCGCCTAAGTTGAAGTTCAGCTCACCAACTTGAAGATGGACTCGCCAAACTCTACAAACGGACAAGGCAACTCGGAAATAGTGGTGGTAGTTTGGCGATGCACCGATGGGACTCGGCGACAAAGGGTTGGTTCCGCCGAATGTTCCAGTATCTCCCTCAAATGGGTGACCAAATCGGCAAGCAACCTTCTCAAAGGGCGAGGCGATGCACGCTTTTGCTCACCCAATGGACCCTCTGCAACTCCTTCAATGCTCTGAAATTTTGAAATCTGGTGGTCCCCCCTGCTGTTGTCCTTTAGTCTTTTAGTACTTGCCCCTTTTGTAATTTCTGCTTTAATAAACACTTTTACTCTTTCTCTTTCTTCCCCTTTTGGATCAAACTCCTTCTATTCAAATGTTCTTCCCTTTGAAGCTTTGAATACTCTTTAAAACTTCAAGAACAAGATGAAGACCCAAAATAAAACCCTGAAGATTTTTAACTCAGAATTTCACGAAATTCGAGATACAAGCTCTCTTAGATATAGGAAACAATCCCCAATACTTTTTAGCCTTCAATTCCAAACCAAATCCCTCAAATTTTAAAACCCACTTTGTCTTCTGCAAGCTTCTTCAATGATGGATTATTCAACAAACCTCCAAACTCCTTCCAATCCCAGCCTAAGACTCAAATAGGGTTGGAGAACACTATTCCAACCTTAGAAACTCAAACAAGACTCAAATCTAAGAAACCCATTTCAGCAAATTCACAAAAACAAAAATGAACAATTTTTTTTTTTTTTGTAACAAAACCCCAAGACTAGATTCGTAGGAACGAAGCTAGACTAGGCTCTCATACCAAATGATGCAATTCTCACAAGAAGAACTACAATCTAATGTGGATATCAAAGACGAAAAATAAAGATAAATAGATAGACACAAAAAGAGGAAACAAAAAGCAACCAAAGGGTGTATTAAACCCAATGAACTCGATTCGTTGATCCTACAATAAGCACCTAACTCTTACGATGACCTCAAGGAAATCGATATCCCAAGCAACCAACGTTTCTAACAAAAGGTAACACAAGCTTAACCAAGCTCTCAACACTCAAACATGAGTTTTCAATTTTTAACATCAAAATAATCTGGATCTAAAATGAATCCAAGCTAGCTATTTATAGTTTTAGAAATAAAGGGCCCAAAAGTGATCCGAAATGCTAAAGGGCGAGCTGGGTCGGGTCACCTAGTGGATTGGGTGATGCGTCGACCCAGTTGGCGAGTAATCCTGCATGGTCCTTCAGCTTAGCCACGTTCTGGAACAATGGGCGAGCTGGGGTCATCGCCTAGGGACTTGGGCGATCCGCCGATTGGCTCTGGCTCACCAAAGTGTCCAGCTGCAACTTTCAAGGTGTGGAATCCCTTGTTTGATGCCAATACCATCTCAAGCACCTCCATCTTCATGAATAGCCTCTGCGTATTTTGAAGGTCTTGAGCCTTGCTCTTCATTAATGGCCTTCATGTAATCCATTTTACATCACTATGCCCCTCTATGATTATTGACTTGAGTTTTCAACATTTTGGGAAAACATTTCCTTGTATCATTATGTAGTGAAGATTTTGACCAGAAAAGGTTAGGCATATATGTAAATTTTATCACAACCATAGATAAATAACTTAGCATAATGCCTTATTTGATGGTGCGACATAAAACTTTAGAGTTTACATTAACAGCTATGCGTTCTTATAAGTCTCTCCTCTGAAAAGCGTCATGAGATAAAAGAGAAGGGAAAGAGATCCCCGATAGGTTAGGCCTATGATTTTGTGTTCGTTCCATATACGAAAAATTTGGGAGATACCATAATTATTTTTGATTGTTAAGGCCCAGAAGCTAAGCTCAAAAGGTTTATTGTGGAAGGAATAGAATATAACATAAGATACTTGGGAATAGAAGATGGTAGAGATTCTAAATGCCCCTCCTCATTCTAAACATCAACATAAGAATCTGAGATATGTGGTCCCCTTATATGATCATAAATCCTACTAGCAGTTGTTCATTTTATATGTCATTTGCATGTCTTGTGTTTAGGTATATTAAAGTCCTTATTTGTATGAATTCTAGTTGCGTATCTTCAGTGAATTACATGGTCAAGAAAGGGGTTAATTTGCCATATTATTATTTCATGAACCATATCTATTGAGACGTCATGCTAGACTTGTCTATATGTGTTTTTGGTTAGTCTATGTATTTTGGATAGTCCTATTTACAGAGGGAACTCTCGCAAATCTCCAAATGAAATTCCAAGGTTCACAAAACTATTAGCTTAACCTCTCATTCGAGGACGAATGAATCATAAGCAGGGGAGGATGTAACACCCCGTATTCTACGTATACTAGTTTTATTTATATGACGCTTATAAATTGCCTTGTGGTATTGTTATGGACTCGGTTTCCTATGCAACTAGTGACAATAGAATAGGTTTAAAGTGAAATAACCATAGATTTTGATGCGACCCGATTAAGTTGACGTTGACAGAAGTATTTAAACTCGAGACGGTAAGGTGGTAATTGAGCTTAAAGTTGGAAGTTAAGTGCTAAGTTAAAGAAAATAAGATTAATATTTAGAAAATGGAATAAAATAAGTGAGCTGCTTGCTTGACTTAACTAAGCTAGTAGGTGACAAGTAGATGCATCACCTACTTTGATTAATTGACCAGTCCAAAGGACCAAGTAGGTGCATCACCTACTCACTATATGGATCTAGTTAAAAAGGCCAAGGTTTATGGATCAGATTTGGGCCTATGCTAATAGACTCACTTGAGGCCCAAACTAAGTTAAATAAAATGAAAATGAAATTAAAGCCCAGCAACCAAATCTGCCAAGGCCCAATATATTTAAGCCCAAGTGAAAGCAAGTAGGTGCATCACCTAGTTTGACCTTTTGAGCTGCTTGATGTACATAAGCAGGTGCATCACCTACTTGACCAATCAGTGGCTGAAAATGGACCAAAAAAAGGGAGGTTCTAGGGGATATTCTTAAAGGTGAAGAAAGCTCAATATAAGATATATTGGCTGCTATTCTCACTTAGTTTTAACACACAATATTGAGAATTAACTGCAGCTCTCTCTCTCTCTCTCTCTCTCTCTCTCTTCTCTTAAGTATTAAAACAACAGCCTTAAAGTTCCTTCTAGGGTTCTTAAAGAAATCCTCATATGCAAACCAAGGTAAGAGAAACACTTATGGATTTAGCTTAATTATCCCATGGAAGACTAGAAAACATGTTATTCATCCTCAATTATGAGTAAAAGGCAGAAGTTCCCACAAGCTACTGCTCATTTTCCTTAATTATTAAGATACTTTTCTCTTCTTCTTTGGTTTAAGTGTGAAGGAAAGTTGAAGTTCTAGAGGAATTCAAGTTATAAGGAAAAGTTGCAGAAATTGAGGTAAAGTGACTGCTCCATTTTCTTCCTCCTTATTATGAGTTTGAGTGAGGAATTATGGGTGTGTTGTCATAAAAGAACTCAAGGGGGTCAATAATTGGTTGTATGATAAAGAATATTTGAGGTTGTTTTATGTGTCTTGTGGTTGGTGCAGCTTGGGTAATCTTGGAAAAGGATATAAAATGTATGTATTGGGCAGAGAATGAGGGTGTGGTCATACACATTATTTTAAGGGTTGTATGGGCTCATTATCCGTCAATGTTAGCTACTGTTTAACGGGGCTCACGGTGTGATAGCTGCTAATTTTAGTTTATCATGACTTATATTGTAGATTAAAACCTAAAAGGGGAGGCTAAATCGTGATAGTTGTATTGGTAAGAGGATAAGGTATGTAACGCTATTCGATTTCCTCTATCTTTGGCATGAATCCAACACTTGTATTACAAAGTAAGCTTTCTAAGTGTCGTTGGTAGTGACTGATTAAAGTGAGTACTCTAATATCGTCAAAGTACCCTTGGCATGTATTCCCTTTGTATAAATCAAAATGATCCTAGATTACACATGGTATATATGTTTATATGTTGGATATACAATCTGCCCATATCTTGCCAACTTGCTTCAATTGTCTATTCCATCATATATGTCATCTTTCACATGTTCATATGTTCCCTTTATTGGTTATTACTCCCATTGTGTTAGACTATAATGTTGCCTCACAAGATCCCTACTTGCTCTATGGTACATTTTATATGTACTTACTTGGAATATGTATCCGTCCTAAAGTTGAATCTGCCCACGTTCTTCCTTGGTTCCACGTTCATGTATACCTTGTATTTGATATTAGTTAGTGAGTATTTGGCTATCATATAGAGTTCAAATCTCATGGCTGAATATTAAATGCCTTCACTTGATATATGCTTCAATTTGAGATGTCAAAATGCTTACTGAGTCATATAAGCTCCTAAGTATTACACGTTCATGTCACATTTGCATCTCATGTCATTGTTATTATCATAAGTCCATATTCATATGTCTTTTACTACTGGTGCATAGTTCCGAATTTCAACAATGATTATGACCACCAAAACAGCTCTCTCAAAAGAGTTATGATCATCAAAAGAACAATCTCCAAAGAGTTATGAACATCAAAACAACAATATAAAAGATTAAAGAATCTAAGTGAAGCATTTTGTATAATTATGGGTGGCAGCCCAGGGGCAAATGCCTAGCATGGGTCGATCCCAATTGGTATAGAAGGGTGGAAGCTCAGGGGCGAAAGCCTAGCATGGGCCGATCCCAATTGGTATGGAAGGGTGGCAGCTCAGGGGCGAAAGCCTAGCATGGGCCAATCCCAATTTGTAGAATTATGAGGACAACATCCCAAGGGTTAAAATTCCTAGCATGGATCATCCTCTTCTACCGCTAATCAGCTGGTCATTTGTATCATATGTCTTATAATTATTATAATGCAAAGAAAAGTAAAGAAAAGAATGTAACATACATAATTCCACAAGTATAAGCAAAGGTGGTCTCTAATCTTTATCTATTGGCATTTGGTTTCACTTGAGCTCTCATTTTACATATGGTTGTATTATACCTTACATATTCAGTACATTCTTTCGTACTGATGTCCCTTATTGGGGACACTTTATTTCATGCTGCAGGTACATGTACTCAACTAGTAGATCTCCCCGATAGAAGCACATGATACTCAGCAGTTGTTGGTGAGCTCCAAGTTGATTCGGGGTTTTGTCGAGTCTTTACTATGCGTATTTCATAGTGGTACAATCATGGTTTCTAGTAGAGGCTTTGTAGACATTGTAAAGTTATCATCTGAATTCATAGTTTCACTTGTCACATGTATCGGTTCAGCTAGTCAGCATGTGTTGTATATGAAGCTTCATTAGTAAGTATATCTGTGAAACGACCCCAAAAATGCCCGAAAATGTGCTTCGAAAACACCTATAATTGTATTTTCCATATATCTCAAAATCCGTGCATGATTTCGGAAATTCGACTTCATATTCTTATTCAGGGGGTCAAATTAAGTGGGAAATGGGTCTAACCCGAATTTTAGAACAACCGTATC
>JAJOOF010016924.1:0-17191 GCA_029582545.1 Solanum lignicaule | reverse complement strand
GGTGGAGTTTGCATCAAAGAGAATCTCTTTTTAATTAAAATTCTAAACTTTTAAGTAGAGGTGAAATTTAATCAATATTTTATGGCCTAACATATCTTCCCGCTAAATCTTTCATGTGATTCAAGTGTAATTCTAATGCTTGGAATACTATTACGCAAGATATCAATATTATCTGGTTACACTATGCTCGTTCTCAAGCTCGCCCTTTAGCCTCCCCATTTTTGTTTCAACTCAATACACGTCCTAAAAAGCATTGGGATAGAGGTCATGAATCGATAGATTTATCGTTACAACTTGATTATTTTTTCTACAATGGAGAGATGACTATTTGTTCAAATCATTGCAATAGACTTTTTTTTATAAATGTGAAGATAATCAAGTTTATTTATTCAATGTCACCACAGGGGAGATAAAAGCTTTGCCAACCTCCGCGAATGAAGAACTAAAAATTATACCAAACTACAATTGTGTATTTGATAACTTGATTCTCGGGTTTGATCAGGTGACGGAAAACTTCAAATTGTTACTTTTATTTACTCGTGATCACACGAGACCAAAATTCTAACGCCAAGAGTAACTAACTCGACTTGGAGAACAATCGATTTGTTAAAATATGAAAAATTCATGATTTAGATTAATGTATTTACCTCAATGGAGTTGTTTATTTGGGTTGGTACTATTATATGGTTTATTTGGACTTTGCAGAGGAGGAATTTGGTTATATTTTACCTCCACCACAAACTTATTTCAGTGATTTAAGTATCATGAAAACTTCAATTTCGGGAGAATTGACTATCTATTGCAACAAGAGTAACTCTGATCGACAATAATTTGATCAACAATATTTTGGGTACGTGGACACTAACAAGGTTTATATTACTCTTGAGAAGGTTTATATTAGTAGGGAAGACTTGGTTGTGCCTATTGATATCAGTGTTGCGTTGCTTGGAACAGAAGAGATGTATGACAAGACAAAGAACGCATATGTTTTAGCAACAAAGTTATGTAGTCAGTGCCACTGCTTCAATTGTAACATCTCGCAAATTGACATAACTAGGAAGAAGTTAAAAATTGGAAATAGTCAATTTTTGGAAAAAATAGAAATCTGATTTGTTAAGTACGTTAAGTTGAGTTTTTGGTCAACTTCAAATAACCATAACTTCTAGCTCAGGATGATTTAGGTGTGTTTCCAGATATCGTAGGAAATATCTTGGAATAATCTTTCCAACGCCGCCGAGTTTGCGCGATTCCGAGTTTGTATGAGTGAGATATGTCCATTTGAAGTTGGATGTTCAAATAAGGAAAGTCTAATCCGGATTTTTTAAGGGTAGTTTAGTCTTTTCCTTACCCAATTAATTAAATCTGTTTTTAGTAAATTATTTGGAGTCTAAACTGAGTTGGTTCAGTTTACGCAATTAAGAAATACGCTAGGGCTTTGAGAGAAGAGAAAAGAGGATAATGGAGAAGAGAAGCTCAAGATTCGTCAAGTTCTTGTGATTGTGGTTGTGGAATTGTCAAGGATTCAATCCTACAAGGTATGTGAGACTCTCATAGCGTTGGGTTCATTCACCCACGCGCCAATCATGTTTGTTTCAGCGAAAATTCGTTTCTAGAAAGTTGAAAGTATGATATTCTTGAATTATGTTCTTGAAGTTTGCTTTAGTTCTTGAGATTTGATGGGATTGTGGAGTTCTTGATGGAATCGTGTCGATTTAAGAGTTGTTTTGAGTTAGATTCTTGTGTATATATACTGGAAATTTGAATCTATAGAGGGATTGAGAAAAAGAATCAAATTTAGGCGAATTGGGGTGAGAAAACGAAGAAGGAAAAAATCGAGCAGGTTTTGGCACGCAAGCCCGCGTCGCAGACTTGCTCCCCCAGTGTACAAAAATCACCCCCGCGTCACCGTTAGGATGCAGACTCCTCTGTTTCAAAATTTAATTTCGCGATCAAATATTTAAATACATTTCTGCGTCGCAGACTTGTTTCCCGACAGTGATTTCTTTTCTCATGTTTAGCTATCTAAAAATACTCCTAAACATCATGAGATCTTTCCTATCACAATTCACAATCTTTGAATCCATAATTCAATTCAAGGAAAGTTAAGAGTCAAGTCTAGAAGTTAAGAATCAAGTCAAAAGAAGTTCATAAAGTATTTCAAAAGTCTTTTACAAACGTTTTAACTTTGTTTTAAGACTTAAATTTCAAGTTAAGCAAAGAGTAAAGAGTTGAGTTCATTTCTCCAAAAGTTATAAGGGAACTAAGTATTCCCAAGAGTTTAAAATGTTTTTCACATTTGAACAAGAAAGGGAAATACTGATTTCCAAGAGAGCTTTTAAGCTAAGTTTTGAGTAATTATCTCAAACCAAAGAAAAGAAGTTTTATTTTAAAAACATATGAGCTAAGTATATTTTGGGAGTAGTATTGAGCACCGATATGGGAATGCGAGTTCATAATAACTGAAGTCTCCATAAACCATGTAGCCATCATGGGTAATAAAGGATCATACTTTTTAGACAACTCCTTAAGTGCTTTTTAGCATATACTAGTGGATCAACTTATTTAAGGTGTTCTATATGACGACAAAGTATATGACAGTTCTGGCAGCGTGGGCAAGACGTTGTATCACCATTTAGGCTCATAGTGGTGGTTGTCGATTAAAGAAACTCCCACAGTAACTATATTACTTTATTATAAGAGTACAGTTGAGTTTGTTATTGCATTTCTTTAATGAACTAAGTTGCTTTCTACTGTTTTAAAAGCTTTCTATATATGACATGTGTTTTATTGCTTTATATTGAGTTGAGTTATTCAGGAGTTGAGTAAAGCCAAGGTAAGTGTTTCTTTCAGGCTCTTTTCAAGCCTATGTTATGTTTAGCATTCAAACTCGCATACTCGTACATTCAATGTACTGATGTCAGTTGGCATGCATCGTCTTATGATGCAGACGCAAGTAACCAGGATCAGCATCCAGTGCCTCGTTGATCCAATTGAGCATTCATATTGGTGAGCCTCCTAGCTTTCTGTAGTGCTCCTTTTTATCATTTGCTTTCAGTATTTCATTGTTAGGATGATCGGGGGTGTAACACCCCAGAAAATTTTTGAACTAAGACTTGAACCATCCTTCGTTGTGAGTAGGATTTTACCAAGGAATTAAAATTTCTTAAGTGTTAAGTTCACTAGATGTAGCACATTGAGTTCAAAAAAGAACTAAATTGGAAATAGCAAAATCTGAAATTTTGCAAGTTAAGTTAAGTATGAGTTTTGGGTTGACTTCAAACGACTATAACTCCTAGCTCAGGATGAGTTAGGTGTTCTACCAAATACCGTAGAAAAGATCTTTGAATTATCTTTCCAACGTCACTGAGTTTGCTCAGTTTCGAGTTCGTATGAGGGAGATATGTCCATTCGAAGTTGGGCTGTCTAGATAAGAAAAGTCAAAACCGGATTTTAGAGGGGTATTTTGGTCTTTTCCTTAACCAATCAGATTTAATTCATTTTTAGTAATATTTTAGGGGTATAATCTGATTAGGTTCAGTTTTATAATCCTAGTTTACGCCTAGGGTTTTAGTTGAGAGTTCAAGAAGAGAAAAGAGGAAAGGATGAAGGCGTTCGTCGACGTTTTTGAGAGTTATTGCGGATTGTCACCATGGGTTTGATCCTTAAGAGGTATGTAAGCTTCCATAGTGTTGGGTTTGTTCATCCACACACCAAACATGTTATTTTCAGAGCAAATTTCATTCTTGAAGTTGAAAGATTTGAGTTCTTGATGAGTTCTTGATAGGTATTCTTGAAGTTCATTCTAAATCTTGTTGTGTTGGGTTTTGGATGATTTCTTGAGATCAAAGTGAGTGTTTTAATGGATGTATTGAGTAGATTAGAGTGTACTTATGTTAAGTAATCAATTCTACGTGATTGGGGAAGAAACCATTCGATTCTAGGCGAAATAGGGTGAGAAAACGAGAAAAGAAACTTGCTAAATTTTCTAGGTTGGGGCCTGGCGCGATGCGCCTGCCAGAGCGCCCCAAACCCACCTCTGAAGTTTAGGGGCTGGCGTCCCGCGCCACCCATAGCGCCAGGGTCGCCTGCCCTATTCAGTTTGTCGTCGGTTTCCCCGTTTGAGTTCGTTTAAAGTGCACATTCACTCCTTTTCGATTCTAACTACTCTAAGCTACTTCTAAACACCTAAAATCATTCCTAACATGATCATAATCTTGAATTCATAAATCAAATTCAAGGTAGAGTTGAGAGTCAAGTTTGAGAGTTCTTTCAAACCTTTTGATAAGATCCCTTAGAGTCTTTTTTAGGAGTCTTCTACAATTATTAGTAACTTGTTTCAAGACTCGAGCAAGTGAGTTCGAGGATAAGGAGAATGTATTCATGAATCTACTTTGTCATCATGAGATCCTTCATATCATGCACCAAAACTCTTGAATTCATAATTCACATTCAAGAGAGAGTTAAGAGTAAAGTTCAAGAAAGCCTTTGAGTTCAATTGTGAATCCTTTGAGATCAACTATCGATTTGAACTAAGTTTTGAGTAAGTAAGTATGAGAATGATAAGAGGCGTATACATGAGTTCCTTATTGATATTTTTGACCCTTGAGTCGAGTCGTTCATGCCCATAACTTCCGCATAAACTTCATCAGTTGAGTACCTTTGAGAGGAGTAGTATCTTCAAGTTCTAAGTATTGAGTTCCTAATCCCCTATGAGATTATATTTATAATCATGGCACTATTACATGTTACCCATGAAGTCCTTGAGTTGAATTGTTCATACCCATAATTCCACATGAACATTATAAGTCGAACAATCTTGAGATGAGAAGTAGCTTTGAGTCCTTGAGTTGAGTAGTTCATGCTCATAATTCCGCATGAACCCTCTGAGTTGAGCATTCTTGAAATTAATAGTATCATTGAAGTTCTTGAGTTCCAACAATTGAGTTCTATCTATGGTTATTGAAAACCTTGCATTAAGTCATTCATGTCCATCATTCGGTATGAACCATATTTTAAGAAGTCTTTTACAAATGTTTAAACTTTGTTTTAAGACTTAAGCTTTGAAGTTGAGTAAAGAGTAAGAGTAAAGTTGAACTTCATTTCTTCAAAAGTATATGGGGACTATGTATTCCCAAAAGAGTTTAAATGTTTTCACATTTAAATAAGAACGGAAAATTGAGATTTTCAAAAGAGCCTTTGAGCTAGTTTTTCATTAAAGAGCCTTTGAGCTAGTTTTTCAGTAAAGAGCCTTTGGGCTAGTTTTCAGTTAAAGAGTAAATGTTTTCACAATAAAGCAAGAGAGGAAACCTTGGTTTCCAAGATAGCCTTTGAGCTAAGTTTTTGAGCACTAATCTCAAATCACAGAAAGAAGTATGTTTTTAAAACAGAAAGAGCTAGTATATTTTGGGAGTAGTATTGAGCACGGATATGGGGGAGAATTCAGATAAGTCACAGCCCCTATAAACCATGTAGCCATCATGGGTAGGAAAGGGTCATACTTTTTAGATGAATCATTTTCGCATAGACTAGTGGATCCACTTAGTAGTTTAGGTCTTATACCTGTGGCAAGGTATAGGATGCGCTGGCAGCATGAAGGAGATCGTTGTATCATCACAATAGCTCTTATGCGATGGTTGTCGGTTAGAGAAACTCCCACAGAAGTTATTTGTATTTTTATATACATCAGTTTATTTGTATTTTTACATAAATCTCAGAGTTATTTGTATCTTTGCATACATACAGAGTTGGCATCATGTTTTAAATAACTTTTCTTTATATTGCACTTGTTTTAAAACTGCTTTATATTGAAATGAGTTCAGTTATGTTGAGTTGAGTTGAGTCAGGTAAGCTCTTCATTTTCCTTTCAGATTCTTTTCAAGCTTATGTTTATGCTTTAGAATTCCTCTTACATGCTCGTACATTCCACGTACTGAGCCATTTGGCCTGCATCTTTTCATGATGCAGACACAGGTATTCAGGATCATCAATAAGAGATTCGTTGATACATCCGAGAGTTCGAGTTAGCTATGGTGAGTCTCCTTCTTTCCGAAGGATTTCATTTACTTTTCAGTTTAGTTTGGATGTCGTGGGTCTTGTCCCGACTTCCATCTTTATCAGTTAGAGGCTTCATAGATAGTCAGTATAGTTGAGAAGTCTGTATTATTCATTTATTTTATTAAATGTTTTAAAGACTTAAGTTGCCTATTTTATGACAAGTTGGATATATTATTTTATTCTAAGTTGTTCATTTGAGTTGAAGTTTTGAAAAGTTGAGCTTATTGAATTTTATTCAGTTTTAAGTTTTTGCATACTTAAGTTAGTCTTCCGCTTGTAGTCAGCCAGGATGAGGGTTCTCTTGGGGACCAACAATGGTTCTTGAGTGCCGGCCACATCCAGGGTGTAGACTCGGGTCGTGACAGGGGGTCTTGTCCCGACATCCCTCTTTATTTTAGAGGCTTCATAGACAAATAGTTATAGTGCTTTAGTCTTATTCATTTTAGTTGTATACGTTTAAGACTTGAGTTGCTATTTTGGCTAAGTTTAATATTGCTTTAAGACATTGCATGAGCTTCCCTTTTGAGACTGTATCTTATGCTTAAGTCTTCCGCTGAGTAAGGAAGTCAGGCCAAGGGTTCTCTTGGGGCCAGCAATGGTTCTCGAGTGCCAGTCCCGCCTAGGGTGTAGGCTCGGGGCGTGACATCAATGTTGGTTAACTACATAAGATTTATGAGCATAGCAACATAACCAAGAGACCTTATATAAATATTACATTTGTTAGTAGATTTGTTGAGAACATTACCCCGTCACAAAATAAATACCAAAAAAAGGTTTAGGTTCCAGAAAATGATCCATGTTGATCAGATTTAGCTATCTTAATAAATAGATATTTTAATGAAAATAAAATCTTTAATTTATGGAAAAACAACACTTGTACCCCAAAAGGGAAAACTATTTACAAGTAGTTATCCCTTTACTTTAATAAAAAAATATATTTTATATAGTCGTTTTCTTCTCTTTAATTCTTTTTTTTTTCTCATTTATTTCTCTATTCACTTTTTTCTCTATTTTTTTCCTTTATGTTTCTCCTTTTCCCACTTTTTTCTCCTCTATTAGTTCCTTTTATTTTTGCATTTCTTATTTTATTTTTCAATTTCTTTGTTTCCCGTTTCTTTTCTTTTCTCCTTTTTAGAATTATTTTTTATCCTTTATTAATTTTCTTTCTTTTCCATTCAATTTTTTTCTCAAATCATAATATTTTATTTTATTTTTTCAACACAATTTAATTTCATATATATATTGTTATGATATCTTTGACCATTGCTTCAATCCTTCGGTGAGACGTTCATGATATCATCACAATATATCTACATATTGTCATGGTATCATTAATGCATGTTTTGATCCTTCAGTCCTTTAGTAAGACCTTCATGATACCATCACACTGTATATATATATACTATCATGATATCATTGATGTCTGCTTCAATCCTTTAATGAAACTTCCATGATAACATCACAATATATCTATATACTTACATGACATCATTACGATTTACTTAAGTCTGTAATGATATCATTACATTATCTATATATTGTCATGATATAATTGATGTCTGCTTCAATCCTTCAATGTGATATATAAGGGGGAAGTCATAATTTCTCAATGATATTGTCACCATATATCATATACTGACATGGAATCATTAAGAATTATTTCATATAATTAGTAAAAATCTTTGTATCATGTATGATACCATCACAATATGTGAATATATTGTCGTGGTAACATTGAGGTTTTCTTCCTTCATCCATTCACAATACTACTCATTCATTAATGATATCATAACAGTATATACATATATTGTTATGGTATCATTAAGGTTTCCTACATTCATTCATGTACAATCAACTCATTCCTCAATGATACTAACACATTATAAATATAATAGCATAGTATCATTGACTAATAAGCATTCCTTCAATAAATGAACTCATAATTTCTCAATGATACTGTCACGATCCAAAATGGGTCATGAGTGACAATCACACTTATCCTTCTAGGTGGGCGAACCAACAATGAAAACTTCAACTTATACTCCCTCTGTTTCACAAAGAATGGTCTAGTTTGACTTGGCACGGAGTTTAAGAAAATAAAGAAGACTTTTGAATCATATGCTCCTAATTAAAGTTACGTCAAATGTATAAAATTGCTCTTTAATCTTGTGGCGTTAAACATACCACGTGGAAAACTGAAATTAAAATGTTACCAAAAAAAGAAATAGGTCATTCTTTTTCAAACGGAGGGAGTAATAGTTATTTAGCTTATGCAATATGACAATAATGCGAAAAACTCAAATCTTATTAAAGTAAGAAATAAATATCCTCTATAATCTATTACATATCGTTTCCCAAAATCTGAAAGTCATCACATCAAGGACATCTAACCCTAAATTACCAAGTCCGAGAGTATAAAAACATTAGAATAGATAAGTAAAATAGTTTGTGTCCAAAAACTAAGGACATCGTGCCATAATTGAGAGAACCCAATACGAGATAGAAGGAATAGCTCACCCTGAAATCTATTGCACTAGAGACTGGCTAGAGCTGAGGGTGAGTCAAAGTCGCTGATACATTTATTGCACTCCACAAAAGGAAAAAAATAAAAAAAAATATAAGTAGTAGGTATCATCGGTCAACTCTAAATAGAAACTAATATGCATAAATTAATAACAAAAAATCAACCATAGCACATAGCAGGTGGAAAGGAACAAGAAACATGAACAAGTGATGACAACAATGAAGCAAGTACGTAAAGGACTCAGGCCTCCACACCACGCTCTTTTGGAAAATGAATTCTTTGAGATTAAGTATATTAAGTTATGTTAATATGTTTTCCTTTAATGTTACCGTATCGGAACATGACACCCGATTCAATAATATCATATCGGCTCATGGCACCCGATCCAAAATATTGTGTTGGCTTTGGCACCCGATCCAACAATATTTTGTAATTCGTCATTCTTTATCATCACTTTCCACTTTCTTTATAATATTTCACAAGTCTTCTTTATTCAAGGTATCACTTTGATAGAGCAAGTTCAAGATTATGAATTTTGCGCTCTTGGGATTACAGATCAATCTGTAGCACCTCGAAAGTTAAAAAGTCGAAAGGAAAAGGATAATGCAGAAAAATGTGTCTGAGAATGATTTTACGAGTCCTACCTACAGAACCTAGGAAGGGAACAGTAGAACCAGGGTAGTGTTTTTGAAAAAAAATCAATTGTGAATTTGGATCGTGACAGTTAGAAATTGGTTGCATAATTTAAGGACCACAAATTATGGTGGAAAAATATCAAATTATTTTCCCTACAATATGGGGTGGAAGAAAGCGCGCAGCGCATATTTATTTATTTTTGAAATTAAATAAAATAAAATGGGGTGGAGGAGGGTAGTCTGGTAAAATATTTGGGCAGTGGGTTCAATAAGGTTAAATATATTTGGTTGGATCCAATTAGAGTAAATAGTTTTTCGAGTGGGTCTAATTTGTGTAGTCTTCTCTTAATTTATTACATATATCAAAATCGACAAATCCATTTCTAAATAGTTTAAATAGGAAGAAAATTAATAATAAAATTTAATTGATTTTAAAATCTTAAATATATTTTTTTCTACATAATTCAAATAAGAAAAAAAAATATTAAGTAAGAGTTTTAGTTGATTTATGTTGTGAAATATTAGCAATATAAAATTATAGACAATAAATATATAAACAAGATATATGAGAGAGAATGTTTACTTATTTTGCTCTTTTATACTTTTCGATTTTATCTTTTATAGAATGATCATCGCCTATTTATAGTACAAAATGTATTTTCAAGTTACATGAATTAAATGGTGTTCATTTATTTCATACATGAACTTCAAAAAGAGTTACGGAAGACATCCGCATTAATGCATTTATAACACTCCCCCTTGGATGTCCATAGATAATGTGTCTCGTTAAAACCTTACTAGAAAAAATCCAGTGAAAAAAAACCTAGTGAAGAAAAAAGAGTACACATATCTTGTAATACGACTTTAGAAAGCTCTTTAGGAGTTCCAATGATGTTCAAGTCATTAACATAAACATATATTATTACAAATTCAGATTTTGACCTTCGTCTATAAATACAAGGATAAATAAGGTCATTCTTATACCATTCCTTTAGCAAATATTCGCTAAGACGATTATACCACATTCGCCCTAATTGTTTCAATCCATATAAGGATTTCTGAAGCTTTATTGAACAAGTTTCTTTTGAAATTTTATAAAATTCAGACACTTTGAGTGTTTTAGGTATTTTCATAAATTGTTGTCTAGTGAGCCATATAAATAGGTTGTGACAACGTCCATTAGATGCATTTCAAGCTTTTCATGAATTGTCATGTTTATTAGATACCCGAAGGTAATTGCATCTATCACAGGAGATATGTCTCCTCATAATCAATGTCATGTCTTTGCGAAAATTCTTGTGCCACAAGTCGTGCTTTATATCTTACGACTTTATCATTTTCATTGTGTTTTCGCACAAAAACTCACTTGTACCCAACTGGCTCGACACCTTCAGGTGTTCGGACTATAGGTCCAAAAACTTCACGTTTTTAAGTGAAGCCAATTCTGTTTGAATTGCTTCCTTATATTTTGATCAATCATCTATCTAGACATTGACATATCTTGGTTCCAATTTCTCATTTTGTTGCATTATTTCAGCTGCAACATTATAGGCAGAAATATTATTCACCATAATATTATTTCGATTTCACCTTTTTCTCATCGATACATAATTTATTGAGATTTTTTCATCCTCATTATTTTCAGGTACATGGACCTGCTCAATGGTGTCATCATTTGTTATGTCTCAAAGCTCTTTGTGAGTAATTGCCTCCATATTATGATCATTTATTCCTTTCCTTTTTTGAGGATTTTTATCCTTGGAACTAATTGGTCTGCCACGTTTTAAATGTGGTCTAGACCCATTTGCCTTAACATTTTGTCCTACCGGGACATCAACTCGAACTTAAGCATTAGAAGCTGGGTTATATGATTTAGTAACCCATGGAAGGTTAGTGAATGCATCTGGCAGTTGATTTGCAATATTTTGCAAATAAATCATCTTTTTAACTTCTTGCTCACTTGGATTTGTTCAAGGATCTAAATGAGACAGTGAAAGTGAATTTCAATCTATCTCATTTTCCAACTGCTTTTGTTCTCTCCCTAATGGTGGATATACTGATTCATCAAAATGACAATAACAAACTTTGTCGTAAATAAATCTCCAGTTCTAGGTTCCAAATATTTTATAATAGAACGAGATTCATACCCAACGTATATCCCCAACCTTCTTTGGAAACCCATCTTTGTGTGTTGTGGTGGAGCAATTGGAACATATACCGCACAACCAAAGATTCTAAGTGGGAAATGCTTCGCTCTTGACCAAAACCAATTGCAATGAGGAGATATCATGATAGTTGGTTGGCCTTATGAACACAAGTGTTGTTGTATGCAAAATAGCATGCCTCCATATTGAAACATGTAATTTTGTCCTCATCAACAATGGTCTAGCAATCAATTGGAGATGTTTAATCAATGACTCTGTTAGTCCATTTTGAGTATAAACATGTGCAACACGATGTTCAACAGTTATTCTAGTGGGCAAACAATAATCATTAAATGTCTGAGATGTAAACTCACCAACATTATCAAGATAGTTGTTTTTATTGCATAATCTAGAAATTGTGCTTTTAACATTATTATTTGAGCCAACAACCTCGCAAAAGTCATATTGCAAGTTGATAATAAGCACACATGTGATCATCTTGTAGATACATCAATCAAGATCATATAGTATTTAAATGGTCCGCATGCAGGGTGAATAGTCCCACATATATCACCCTGTATCCGTTCCATAAATGCAGGGGATTCCACCCCAACCTTAGCCACTGATGGTTTGATAACCAACTTTCCTTGAGAACAACTAGCACAAGAGAATTTCTTTGATTGAAGAACATTTTGGTTCTTCAAGGTATGCCCATGTGAATTCTCAATTATTCTGCGCATCATATTATAAATGAGATAACCCAACCGGTCATGCCAAATGACAAAGTCATTAGAATTAGTAAGTCTTTTATTTACTACGGCATGCGATTCAACCATATCAATATTTGTACGGTACAATCCAGAAGAAAGTGCAGTCAATTTTTCATGCATAGTTTTCTCCTTCGTATTTATTGTAGTAATATAAAGTATTCAATTTTTCCTTAATTCGCAGTCTCAACATGATAACCATTTTGGCGAATAACCTTGATACTTAACAAGTTTCTTTGAGACTTACTACAATACAATGCATTATCAATTACCAATAATGTTCCTCCAAGTAGTAATAACGTTACTCTTCTAGACCCCTCAATCAATTTTGTACTACCAGATATTATATTAACATATGCCCTTTTTATAATCAAATGAGAGAAATATTTCTTTTATCTTAATTAGTATTGTGTTAGTCGTGGCGCTGTTCAGAAGACACATATCTCCATTACTCATCTTGGATTCAACTGAAGACTGAGAAATTTTATTTATCTTCATAAAATAAAAATACATAATAAGACGTACGAAACCTAACAAAAGAAAATTTAAGTACATGAACTTTAAGTAAGACATTAAAAATATATAACAACATTATTCATTTTCCAGTTCAATTATCAATCTTCAGTTGCGATCCCCAAAGAAGTCCTCAACTTCTAGATGAGTAATATCATCGAGGCCATCAAAAGCATTATCTTTCAGTGCTAAATTTGCCTCAACATTCTCATCGTATTTTTGAGAAGACCTTGCCTGAACATCATCTTTGAGAGTCAAATGTGACTCCACCCGGGCATTAGAAGAGGAGGCACCACATTTATTTCCTTTTCTATTGAAGAAATTTTGATATAACAGGTGCGCAACATTCATTTTATTCAGTGACCTTTAAGGCCACAACAATGACTGTGATTGTCTTTTTCTTTAAAAGGATTATTTTGAGAATCCCAATTGTTCTCCCTTTTGTTCTGACCACTACCTCGATGATTATTATATCATCTTTTGCCTTTTCCACGCTCACGCAAATTATCATGGCCCCGATTATCTTGTCTTATTTCAGACTGGCCGTGTGTTTCTACCTCATTTGCTTCTGGTAATGGAGCAATTCCAGTGGGACAAGCTTCATGATTTCTCATTAAAAGGTCATTATGATGCTCAGCCACCAGAAGGCATGAGACCAATTCAGAGTATATCTGAAAACTCTTGTCACGATATTACTGCTATAATATCATATTAGAGGCATGAAAAGTAGATAGTGTCTTTTTCAACATGTCCTCATCTTTTACAGTTTTCCCACATAATTTCAATTGGAAAGTGCTTCTAAATACAACAGAATTATACTCAATTACGATTTTATAATCTTGAAACTGTAAGTGCATCCACTCATAACGAGCTCTTGACAATACCGTTGCCTTGAGGTGCTCATACCTCCCTTTCAAACCTATCCACAATTCAAGTGGATCTTTTACCGTCAAGTATTCAACCGACGACCCCTCTCTTCACAAGTAGGCTTGGCGCTTAGTCGATTTGAAAGGCTGGAAAGATGCAAGAAGACTGAGGAGGCGCTGGAGTGAAGTGATTCCGGGGCTGGGATCACGAACGGGAATCTAAATAGAAAAGAAGGCTAAGGTCGAGATAGTCTTGGCTAAGCAATTCATCTACCTTCTTTGTGAGGTATTATTATTCTAATTCACATTATTCTTTTAGGTAATAATCGCCTTATTTCTGTCTTATTTCTTGATGAAGGAAAATCATAGTTTTCGCTTTATCCTGATTTGATGCCTTATTTCCTTTGATTATACTATCACCAAGACCTTTAGCGGTAAGGTGAATTTCAACATCAAATACCCATGAGAAATAATTCTTTCCAGAAATGTTAAGTGTCACAAATTCAAGCTTTGACAAATTCGCCATGATGAAAATTGACTCGGAAAGAAAATTGACCAACTTTTAGGAAAAAAGATAATTCTGAATTAAGTAGGTCTCAATTGGTTAGAGACTCGTGCTAATAACGTGTTGTGAAATATTAGCAAGATATATGGGAGAGAATGTTTTCTAATTTCTTTCTTCTGTCGATTGTATCTTTTATAGAATAATCATCTTCTATTTATAGTACAAAATGTCTTTTCAAGTTACATGAATTAAATGGTGTTCATTTATTTCGTACATGAACTTCAAAAAGAGTTAACGGAAAACATCCACATTAATGCATTTATAACAATTTCAAAAAAAATTAATATTAAAAATAATTAAATATTTTTGTTCATATATATCAATAATACACTAATACTTCTTTTAAATGTTGTTTTTATTATATTTTTATTTATCTTTTAGTTACGTTGGGAAATATTTTACCACAAAAATAATTCACATTAGGGATTGAGTGATCATATTTTTTAATTTATCGTCATTACAAATATAGAAATATTGAAAATATACAAGTATATATTTCTGTAAGTTAAATTCTTAAACTTGCATTCCTATTAAAATCTAAACCAAAACCAACAGAGTAAGTTTCGTATAAGTTCAAAAAAGATTATTGTGAATTGTGATACATAATTAGGTACTAGTTTAATAAAGAAAGGATTAGCATAACGGACAAAGTTGCACTTGATTTTAAACTCTTAACTACTAAAATTTTTATATGGGCAAATTACAGAAATCACATACTTTTAAGGCAAAATTACAATCTATCCCTTAAAAGTTTATAATTACAGAAATCCCTCAAACGGATACAATAATATAAGCGTTGATACATTAATCTGATGCGCGAGATACAATAATATAAGCGCTGATACATGCGCGAGATACAATAATATAAGTGCTGATACATGCACGAGATACAATAATATAAGCGTTGATACATTAATCTAATGCGTGAGATACAATAATATAAGCGTTGATACACTAATCTGATGCGCGAAAATGAGGGATTTTGGAGATTTGTAAAACTTATTGGGGTTAATGGTAATAAGTAAACTAAAATGTGGGATTTCTGTAATTTTTCCTATATAGTTTAAATAAGAAAAAAAAATTAGGGAGCAAACTTTAATCAATTTTGAAATATAAATATAATTATAAATAAATAATGATTTAATAGTTATATAAAAAATTTAAATATTTTAAAAAATAAAATAATAATAATAAAATAAAATAAAATCTTAGAATAATAATTAAATGATAAATATTTGAGGAAAATAATAAATGACTATTTTACCTACCACAGAGTCTTTTGGTAAAGGAAGGATATATATGCTTTTAAAGTAAAAGGTAAAATCTTAGAAGTTTTACATACGACTTCAAATAAGGAATCCTTAAAGCTTGACAGATATGATTTTAATTAATTTCAAATTATTAAATATTAGGATAATAATTAAATAACAATAACTTAAGATGAAAGAATTATAGTAAAGCAGAAGATGACGACTTAAAAGTTGCTATGAAATAAAACGAAAAGTTGTCTACATAGAGACTAACAATTGAGTCAATACTTATTTCAAATATTTCTTTTCATATAACGAATTATTATACCGTCAAAATATGTGTAATAATCTTCGAACCTAAACTAATATCACAGTTAATATTTATTAAAACTCTATTTCTATGTAAAAATTTAGAGTATTTCAATTAAATAAAAGATATTAGGTATAAAATTAGATATCATATATAAAATGTGTATACAATAATCTTACTTAATTTAAAATACATGACGAACAAACGTAAACTCAACTAAAAAGAAAAGATTTGTATTGACGCAAAAGATAATTACTTCTCATGTCTAACAATAGTTGTCTACTATTGACTTGATAGACATCTTAAGAAACAATAAATAATAGGGGTAATATTAATATGTTACCCTTTAAATATATTAAATTTAATGCTTTGGAAAATGTATTAGATATTGAATGGTATTTAATATTAAGGATAAAATAGACACAAAAAGGTAAATTATCTCTTAATTTTTTAAACTGGACAAATATTGTTGGACCACTATTTTTAGAATAGCGGATAAGTAAAGATGAATGGGGAATGAAATAAACATTATAGTAAAAGAAAGTAGTAAAGAATTCTAAAGCAAATAAATGTCGCATTCGATAAAAAAAAAATAGAAAGAGAAATTTAATGTGGAAAAAAAGAAAGCAAATAGTTAGTTGTCATGAAAAATTACATTTGATTGACTTAATGTTTTGGAAATTGTTTCCAAATCAACTTATTTTCCTTAAAATTAAGAAAAATAAATTCCCTTCCAAAATTAAGGAAAACATTTTTTAAAACTCTCCTTCAGGCTTCAGCCTCAAATTACAATTTTTTTTTCTAATTCCACCATGTACTCCCGACCTTCTCCATTCAAAAAAAAAAATAAAAATTTTAAAATTCCTTTTTTTTTTAATCAATTTATTTTGTCCCTTTCCCGGCCCCCTACCCCCAAACCACCTCCAACCAAAAAAGTTAACAACTTAAAATTCCATTTTCGAAAAATAGTTCAAATTTTAAAATTTTCGATTTTTTTACTCTACCCAACCCCTGACTACCCCTACCCTCACCCACTACAAAAAATTTTAAAAGTTTGCTTTTGAAAAAAAAAAAAAAATTTCAAATTTTCATTTTCTTCGACCCACACTTACCCCAACCCCATACCACCCCTTCTCCTAGCCAAAAATAAAATAAAATAAAATAAAAGTTTATTTTTTTAAAAATATTTTAATTTCAAAATTTTATTTTTTCATCCCACCCACCCTACCCCCGATCGCCCCCTACTAGCCCTTGCCCCCACCCCCCAAAAAACATTTAAAGTTCGCCCCTACCAACCCTCCCCCCTCCCCCCTCCCCAAAAAAAAAATCATTTAAAGTTTGTTTTTAAAAAATATTTTCATTTTCAATTTTTTAATATTTTACACCACCCACCTCACCCCTACCCCCGACCCCACCAGCCCCCTCAAAAATTTAATTTAAAAGTTTGATTTTGAAAAATACTTTCAAATTTAAAAAAAAATATTTTTCAGTCCACCCTACCAAAAAATTTAAAAGTTTATTTTTGAAAAATATTTTCAAAATTTTCAAATTTTTATTTTTTAC
>JAJOOF010016923.1:0-13573 GCA_029582545.1 Solanum lignicaule | reverse complement strand
ACTTTGCACTTTCCAAACACTTTCCGCATTTAAACCCGCACAAGAACACACCATTATTTTAAAAATAAAAATAAGCATTTAGGGGGTTTGGGTTGCCTCCCAAATAACACTTTAGTTAATGTCGTGGCACGATGCAAGTCACCATTCAGGCTTCATTATTGGGGTTAGCCATATTAACACTAGGCAACCCCCTGTTTTTCTGTGAGTGGAGATGTGGCAATGCATGACCCATAAGGTATTCGAGCAGCTGGACAGCTCTGCAATGAGACCAAATCATTTGCTTCATCCCTTCAACGTTTTCTTTCAATTCTTCCACCTCTCTATCTTGCTCAATCACCTTGTGGAGAATGGTTGAGAGCATTCCTTCCATACATTTAGTCTTATTGTCCTTGGGACTTCTTTGTTCATGAGGAGGGAAATATTTATCCTTCCTCTTGCACTGAACATCGATCTTCACCATATTTATGGCCAACTCATCCATCTGAGTCATCAGTGCGGCCAACATGAAGTCCTTTTCTACTTTATGGTTCATTTTAGCCATTTGATCAAGCACTTGGGCTACTACCACATATGGCTGTTTTGCAATTCCTCCCGGAATGAGTTGGTCAACCAACACCTTGTTTCCGGGGCCAAGGCTTCTGTAGAAACAGTCAAGGTGGGCTATGTCGGGAATGTCATGAGTTGGGCATTGAGTTATCAGTTCTTTAAACCTTGCTAATGACTTATGGATTCGTTCACCTTCTAATTGCTTGAAGGTTAGGATGCGCTCCCGTAACATCATTACTTCTAATGGAGGGAACTCCTTTAGCTCACAAGCGTTGTTCGATATACTCACCTTCCCTGTTTTAAAGAACCAACAAGAAAAGCAAAGCTAAAAATTAGGTAAGTAAACTACAACTAACAAAAGAAAACTTCATCTTAGCCAAAAAATTTCACGTAACACCACTCCCCGTCAACGGCACCATATTGATGTTTGCGTAATCAGGACACAACTTCCAATGTAAGTGTCTACGATCGTACAATAGTAATAAAATCCAACCAAGGGTTGGGGTCGAGTTCCAAGGGAGCGGTTCTTGAAAATTAGTGGTTAAGTGCGAAAGTGCTAAAGCTAACCATAGCTAAAGAATTTATCAAATGAAGACATGACAAATTAAAGGGTTTGACACGAGTGTCAATTATCAATAGGGGATTTGTAAACAAGTAAAGAGCAAAAACAACAAAAATAAAGAGAGATATGAATATGGAGATGGGATTCTTTGGATGTGATAGGAATACGGGCTAAACTAGATCATTGGGTACATGCTTTTGATAGTAAATTTGTTGAATATTTGTGACTAGTCTAGACTATAGTGGGGGTAAATTCTCTCTCAACCAACTTACCCCGAATCAAATGGGTTTCTCTCAAACAACCATTTTCCGCATTAAGAACAGCCTCCACCTTATGCCCCCTCACTTTCTGGAGCTGAGTGTGTGGGAGAAGGACTAGGGTTCACTCTCTCGAGCTAACCTCATGTCAACCGAATCCCACCGGCCATCGATTTAGTAGTCTTAATTTTATGACCTCTCTCTCTCGAAAGCCGAAAACACAAAGGTGAAATCGTATTTGCAACTACAATTTCATTAGGTTCAACAACAACTACTAAAAAAAATCACATTTACACAAAAAATAAACCATCAACGAGAAAGACCCAATAGATAATCTAACCCATATTCACAAAATCACACCTAAAGAATTGGGGTTTTAGCTAAACATGTAAAAGAGATAAAAAGTTATACCAATCTTAGTTTCCATCAATGAGTATGCAAGATTAAGTCATAAAACAAGTCAAGAGTGAAGAATCCACAAGTCCCAAGTCCAAAATCTTGGAGTTGAAACCCTTTGAATCTTCAAATTCTTTAAAAACCCTCTTCAAACTTAGAGAGAATATTCTCTCTCAAAATTGTATTCTAAACTTAATATAACTAAAAACCCATTCCTAAGAATACAAATTGACTAGTATTTATAGATTTCAGAAAATGTGTTGTGAAGGAGCCATTCGGCGCAGTTAGTTAGGATCGTCGATACACTCGGTGATCCGCCCTCTGGTCTGTTTCATCCCCTTTCAGCTTTTGCCTTCAACATCTTCACGTCCTGAATCATTGGGAAGTATAAGACTACTTCATGGAACTGCTCAGCGACACGCTGACTGTTCCATTTCACTGGCGATTTGATCTTATCATTCAAGGCTCAGCACACTGGAACAAAAAGCGAGAATAAGACCTTTCGGAGACTCGCCGAATGGGTTCGGCGATTCTCAGATCTTCATTTCTTTGTTCTTTAAACTGCCTTTGTTCCTTTCAGCTAAGTAGTGTCCATACTTTCCCTCAAAATCCAAATACCTGAAACTTAAGGGTTTTCATCAGATATTGAGACAAAATATGCATTTGAGGACACTAATTCTATCAAAACATAGCCTAAATGAGTCCAATTTTTGTACTCGTCAGTGTTCCTGAATCTTTTGCCAAAGTAAACCATTTAAGTTTCAATAGCTCCAAAACGTGGAAACATGCACAAAATCATAATGAATGACTAGGTGATCGAACTGTCAGTCCGAAGAAGTCATAAATGAGTTGGGGTTACCATTGGAATGCTCTAAATGATAAAAATAAGGCAATAACAAAGAAATTACCTAGAAGGTCATTACAAAATCCACTACTAAAAAGGACTTTCCTTCATGAAAGTAGGAGTCGAGAAGAACATGAAGGCTCAAACAAGAAGCGAAACTATTCTCATATCTCATGCTCGGTCACCTAGGTAGCTTTCTCAGCTTGATGATACTTCCAATAGACCGTAACCAAAATAATTTCTCTCCTGCGCAACTATCGCACATATTTCGGTAGAATAACAACTAGTTCCGCCACAAAGGTCATACAATCATCCAACCCAACCAAATCATACCCGATCACATTAGACTTATCAGAAACCCAGTAGCGTAAAAAAACATGGAAATCGGGTGAATAGCTGAAAATATAGGAGGCAGAGCTAAGTCATAGGCGACATCACTTATAGTTTGCAAAATATCAAATGGTTTGATATACTCTAGGTGAATATTACCCTGTCTCCCAAATTTTATCGCGCCTTTCATGGGTGACACTTGAATGAAGACTCGATCACAAACTGTAAACCTCAATGACCGATGCCTATGATTAGCATAATTCAACTGCCTACTCTAAGTTGTTCTAAGCCTATCGTGAATCACATGAACATGATCTAAGGCCTCCTAAAGCAAATTAGTACCACACGACATAGGCTCACAAGACTTAAACTAACCAATTGATGGGTGAAAACACCTACTATATAACAGCTCGAATGATGCCTTATGAATAAAAGAGTGGTAGCTGTTGTTGTAAGCAAACTCTACCAAAACCAAAAATTGGTCTAACTGATCTCTAAAATCCAAAACACAGGCCCACAATATATCCTCAAAAACCTTAATAGTACACTCTTTATGCTTGTTGGTCAACTAGTTAAAAGTAATGCTAAGGTCAACATGAGTACCCAACTCCCCCTTAAAGGTCTTCCAAATCTTGAGGTTAAATAAGACCCTTAGTCTAAAATGATGAATACCAAAACTCCTTAAAGAAGAACCAAATGTTAATTATAGAATTCAAGACAACCAATCGGTGCTAAATGAAGACTAAACCAGAAGAAGCTATGCTGATTTTGTCAATCAATCAATGATGACCCAAATGACGTCAACAACTCTAGATGTCTAAGGCAATCCAACAATTAGCTACATGGTGATACACTCCCAATTCTGCTCTTGAATGCAATCTCTGAAACTCACCACCCAGTCTCCAATGCTCGGCTTTCATATGTTTGAAATATATTAAATAAGAGATATAGTCTGAAATATCTCTTTTCATACCACTCTACCAGTAATGCTTCTCAAGTCAAGCTATATATTCGCGGTGCCTAGATGGGTAGAATATCTGGAATCAGAGGCCTAGTAAAGAATCAAATGCTTTAAATCCCTAATTATTGGACAACATATACAACCATAAGATCTCAAAAACCCACCTAAATCAAAGGTAGCTTGATTAACATTTCAAGCACACCTCATCCAATTCTAGGTGCAAAAGATCATTAAGCAGTATAAAATCCAACGAAGAGTTTGGGTGGAACCCACATAGAGTGGTATATGTTAAAATTCAGTTAGGAAGTACAAACATGGTCTAATCAGCTATAGGAATGGAAATTATCGAAAAAGAATTGTAAGTAAGTCAAACAGGGTGACAACAAATGTCAGCTGGGGGGTTTTGGTTTACAATTATCAGCTACAACGCAATCACACAAAACTTAAATAATAATATAGAGATGAATTCTAGGGATGTGATCGATTATTGGTAAATTTTGTTATATTGGTAAATGAAACTATAGATAAAAAGTAAAATATGAGTAGGTAGGCTGGGCTATGAGTGATTAGCTTTCTCTCGAACAACTACTTTGAATCAAGTGATTTCGCTCGAACATTAGCAAACTTAACAACTAAGAACAACCCACAACCTTGATATATCCTCTCTCTTGAGCAAGATGGGTAGGATTGGCTTTAGGATTCACTCTCTCGAGTTGAACCCAAATCAACCCAATACCCACAAACCATTAATCAAAAGCTTGGGTTCCAAAACCTCTCTCTCGAGCAAGCTAAGAACACAAAGTTAGAACTACATTCCAACTATAATTCATAAATAAAAACACAAATAATGACTAAACCCACTTAAATATAGCATTTTAATTAGTAATAAGCAATACCCATAAGCTAATTCAACCCATAATCATATAATCACACCCCAAGAATTGGGGTTTTAGCCACACATCATAAAAATAGAAAAATGGTTACCAAATGCATTAGCCATGATCTGGGTAAGAGCATTCAAGCCTTTACAATATTTAAAATTGAAGAAAATTGGTAACCCACTTGCAAAATCTTCCAAAATTATACAATTCAAACTCAAAAATCCAAAGAAAACTCTCAGTCTAGAACGGGAACTGTAATATCTCAGAGAGGACTGATGAGTCCACAAATTGGACTCATTCAGGGCTTTATTTTGATAGAAATAGTGTCATGAAATGCTTATTTTGTCTCAATATCTGATGAAAAATCTTAAGTTTCAGTTATTTAAAGTTTTAGTGGAAGCATGGACACTTAGGCGCAAAAAGGAACAAAAAGGCTATAAAGAATGAAGAAGCTGAAGCATGAGCATCGCCAACAACCTTTGGCGATTCGCCAAAAGGACAGACTCCGCCCTTTGTTCCAGTATGCGAAGCCCTGAAGGAAAAGGATAAAAAAGGCGATGAAAGAAGCCGTCGACGCTTCGCCGAATAGTTTCGCGAAGCAGTACTATACCGTCCAATGGTCCAGAATGTGAAGATGATGAAGGCAAGCATGAAACAGCGATGAAACAAAAGAAGGGTGAGTTGCCGAGTCATTCGGCGGTATCGACTAACTTCGCCGAAAGAGCGCTATTTTCTGAAGTCTATAAATACTAAACTTTTTATTCATTTTATAAGTCCCGAACCATTATTATTATTTTGAGAATTGAATAGTAATTTTTTGGATATTTTCTCTCAAGTTTGGAGAGAGTTTTTGGGAGACTTGAAGAAAGAATGATTTTATCTTCCCCATGTTGGAAGTGGGTCTTCTCCATTCTTCTTCCTTTGCTTAAATCAAGTTTTAATTTCTTATACCCATTTGATTTTAGTATAATTTTAGGTGTATTTTGTTATTTCTTGATGTGTGGCTAAAAACCCCCATTCTTGGGGTGTTATTTAGCAAATATGTATTAATATTATTGTTGGATCTTGCTTGCTGCTAGGTTGGATGTAGTTTAATGGTGATTTCACCTAGTGGTTGTGGTTTAACCTAAAGGGTTTATAGTTGCAACTACAAAGCCACCCATGTGTTTTCGGCTTGCCCGAGAGAGAGGTCGCGAAACCAAGACCACTAGATTAATGGCCTAAGGAGTGGGTCGACATGAGGTTTAACCCAAGAGGGTGAGCCCTAGTCCCATATCCTAACACTCAGCTCGAAAATGTGTGTGGGGTAAGGTGTAGGCTGGTCTTCATGCGGCAAATGGGTGTCTGAGAGGAACACATTTGGAACGGGGTAAGTTACCCGAGAGGGAACTTATTTCCATTTAAAGCTTAGCCTAGTAACTATTATCTTACAAATTCCCTTTCAAAAGCTTGTACCCAACTACTTATCTCAAGTTTTATTGCGGTCACACCCCACAAATTCTTACCCATACTTGATTTTCTTGTTATTTTTGTTATTTTTAATAATTGTGACAAAACCCCCAAATCGATATTTGATACTTTTGTGTCGCCCCCTTTAATTTACTATGTTTTTAATCGTTAATGTCTTTTGCTACGACTAGTTAGAGCTAAATTTTATTTTTCTATAAATTCTCAAAGCCACTCCCTTGGGACACGACCCCAACCTTTAGTTGGGTTACTATACTATCGACGATCGTAGACACTCATACCGTAGGCTAGTGTCGTTGGTGACCATAAGCATCAAAATGGTGCCGTTGCTGGGGAGTGGTGTTATTTGAGAATTTTTAGATTAGTAGAATTTTTGTTCTTCTTTGTCGTAGTCTACTTATCTAATTTTTAGTTTTGTCTGGTTTGTATGTGTGTTGAGACAAGATAATAAGTATACATGATGGGGATGGTGGTCCAATGGAGCACCTCCCAGTAGAAGTGATAAGATTCAGAGATCACATCCTGAACTTCAATCATCTAGGAGGAAAACCTTTTCATGAGTCATGGATGTGGTTTAAAACACTATTGATACAATGCACAACTCATGAAATCCCTGATTTAGTTCTACAGGAATGCTTCTATAGGTGTCTAAGTCCCGGAAATAGAGAGTTAATCGATCGACGTATGCCAGGCGGTCGCGATAAATACTCCTATGAGACCGCAGCCAAATTCCATGACCTTGTGGATAAAACCAACAAGGATACTGAGAAGGACTAGCATTTAATCATTTTGCTAGGTCAGATGAACAACTTGAGCCAAAAGGTCGAGGAACTGGAAATGATGTCCAAAGAGAAGAGCAAATGCAGACTACCTACAGATCAGGGCAGATCAATGGACATTGAAAATAAACATATCAAATATATGTTGTTAACCATCCTTCAAAAGCTAAATGAACAAGATAGAGTGCTAGAGGAGATTAGAGAAATTGTAGAAGCACTAAATCAGATGAGTAGTTCTCACTCTAGATCTATCCAACTAATTGAAACTCTCTTGGGTCACTTAATGCCTGATCTCCGTCAGGCACAAGACAAGGGGTGGCCAAATGATGTTTTGGCCAACTCCAAAAGTGAACGTTAGGTGCTCACCTGCGTTGTGCCACGACATTAACTAAGGCGTTGTTTGGGAGGCAACCCAAAACCCTTAACTACTTTAAGTTTGTTATTTTTGAAATAAAGGTGTTTTGATTTTTTTAGGAATGGAGCATGAAAAGTTTGTGAAAAGTATAGGATGAATTACTCAAATCCAATTGGCAAAATGCCGATAAGATCGGCGACCGCTACAAAGACCGCCGTTTGGATCCTCACTTTGGTTAAGGGTCCTGTAAAACTCGGCGAGGTTGGTGAACACTAGGCGGATCACCGAGTAGCTAAGCAAATCCAAATAACGTCGCCGAATGGGTAAGATCTAGATGGGATTTATAAAACCACGGGCCTTATCTTTCAACTTTTTTCATATCCCTCACTCTCAATTTTCGTAAAAATCACACCTACTTAGTATTTTTAGAGTTTTTGAAAAAAGTAAGTATTTTAGTTGTTTAAGTAGTGCTTGGATCTGTAATAACCAGCAACTTAGCATCACAGTCTTGATCCAATCTGCCTAAAAGGTTGGCTTTCCAAACCCTACTTTTAATTTTGGTATGGATGCTCTCATTTCAAGTAATTTTATCAAATGTCGTGTGATGTGCTTTTCTGATGAATTCAGATTATTCTAAGCGCTAAGACAAACTCGCCAAACCCTTCGGCGATTCGCCAAGCTATTCGGCAAATCCTGCGAAATTGTGTTTCTCTAAAACTCGATCTAGTTGTTTTGACTTCTTTCGAATTTTTTGCAGAAATGGCTAAATGTAAAGTTGCAGGAAGAAGCAAGCCACCCCAAGATAGAACAAAAGGGATTATAACGAGCAAGGATGCAGATACATTCAGAAGCAAAGTTGCTAAACTTTCCAAAACTCGTGAGAAAGGGTAAGGCAAACACAAGACCTTTGAATTATTAAACAGAGTTGAGCGGCGAGTTAAGAGGCGGAATGATTCACCTAGGGCCAGGACTCCCCGGCCTACAATTACTGCACCTCCAGTTCCAACACTGACACTGTTATTAGCACCTCTCATACAAGGTCCTCAGTTGAAATCAAATCGAGAAAAGGCTGAGGGGTTGATGACAATTCTAGAAGAAAAGCGTATGTCCATAGACGGGGTTATAGAAAGATACCCAGAGATAATGGAGTGTCTGAGATACCACAAGTTCCAAATCTTCAATAGACCCCGTGGCCCTTATATTCCAAACTGGGTAAGAGAGTTCTATAGTGCATATAGTGCACTAATACCCCAGCAAAAGCAACTAGCAGCAGCCTTCAGAGAAGTTAGCTATGTTGTTGTCAGAGGCAGGAGAGTGAAGTGTGATAATGAGGAAATCAACGCAGTCTTGGGCATTCCCACAAATATGGGGGATCACTATCAATATCTGATTAGAACAAAGAAGCTCAAAGAGATGAAAGAGTGGTTAACCCTATTAATTGCAGATGAAACTCCAAAGTGGGCAGCGGAAGGAGTTCTGATTGAAAAGAAACAGCTAAACATAGCCTCAAGGTTCTGGTTCATTTTTATTAGCAGCACAATTATGCCGTCCCAAAATGAGTCAATCCTTCGCCTTACCAAGGCAGCCTGTCTGGGTTGTGTCATAGAGGAGACTCAGATAAACTTGGGTACAATAATTGCTTCAGAGATACTCATGCGTGCAAGACAGAGCCAAACTTCACTTCCATTTACAGTCTTGATCACAGAATTGTGCAAACGAGCCCAGATGCTTCAGGATGTCAGGAAGGACGTAGAAGTAATGCCCACAGCCTCTACTGATATCTGGAGGATCGAAGCTGAGTATATTAAGGATAAGGCAGAAAAGAAAAAGGCAGTATCGATGAAGATAGTAAACACAGAATCATCACCTGTAGAGACATATCCGACCACTGGACCTTCAGGTATATCCATTCCCACTGTTACTCATGATGATTTTCCAGGTTCTTCTGTCATTCCACGATCGCCAAAACCCACCATTGTTGCTGCTGATTCCTAACTTCCACTCACCCGGGCGTCTCTAATCTGGATGGGATAGCTGGCTCTTTCCACCGATCGTCGAGCTGCGAATCTAGAGGCATCTGTTCCAGACATGATCTGAATTGCCTTGACTGATGCTGTGATACCTTTGAGCACTACCATTGATGCCCTAGCGGCAAGAATAGTAGAGTGTGAGCATAACCAAGGGTCCATAGAAGAGGTGACAACTTAAAAAGCTGTCATTGCTAAACTACGAAAAGATATAGACCACATGAAGTCCACCAATTTATCAATGGTATTTTAACAGTAGAGACTCCAGATATGCCCGAAATACCTTAGATTACCACAGGGCATGGAGATGGAAGGAAGCATATAGCTGATTCTGAATCAGAGGCAGAAACTGACGAAGAGATATTTGAGGAAGCTATAGCGGATGACATAGCCGACACTGAAGAAATCATGATAAATGTTGCTGCGCAAACTTCCTTAGCAAAGTCTCCTGCTGCGGGATCTAGTGGCGCTGGCCCTTCTGGTGGTCACTCCAGACATTGATGCCATAACAGATGAAGCAATCACATAGCCAGGATCCCTCTTTACCTCTTTCTTTGTCTTATCTTTCTTTACTTTGCCTTTTGGGTTCTGTGTTTATTTGCATTTGAGGACAATTGCTTTTATTTGTGGTGGGGTGAGGCTCACCTTTTGTGTGCTATTTGTGATTTGTGTTTTCTATATATTTGGGTTGTTCTATTTAAAATTGTGTTTACACTGCTTTTCATGGATGTTTGAGCTCATGGCTCTCTTTTGTTTTTAATTGCAAATAACTTTGACCCTTCCGAAAAAATAATTTTGACCCTTCCAAATTTTTTTGAGTTTTTCGCACATTTTGCCACCCTTCGTCAGTTGAATGTGGCTATTCTTTCGCAAAAACTTGAGTCTCGGTTTTTATCAATATCGAGGACTTGAATAGTGTTCTCAATTAAACAAACATGAATGTACGACTACGATGAGGCCAAATGAAGTTGCATAGACAATATGTGAACTCGTTGCATCTTGTTGTGCTTAGCCATTTATAGAATTGATTCTCTTGTAAAGACCAATGCACACTAGCGAAAGTGTGTAGTTTTTTTTTTACTTAAGTGTCGATGCCTTGTGTGATTAGCTTGCTTTGAAACTTGCATGAATAAACCTAAAATTTGCCCTGTTAGTCTAATTGATTTAAAAAGGTGTCCTCTTGAGATGATCTTAGGCAAATTTAAACAGTGTCAGCCAAATTTGACATATACCTCTTTTGTGGCCTATCCGTGAGCGTGTGAAACTCTTTTGAACACCCTTTGAGCCTTACCCGTTCTTTGGAAGAACCTTGATGAACCCTAGACGCTACTTGAACCACTACCTACAATCCTCTTGAGTTGTGGTTTAGCGAATAGCCAACTAAGGCCAAAAGCCTAAGTTGGGGGTGTGGTGAAAGGGAAAAGGAGAAGTCAAGAAGTGTAAGAAAAGTCCCCCATAACCCATGGTATTGCATAAAAATGGAACCCCTTCAATTCAATTCAATTCAAAAGAAAAATCAAAAAAATATGAAATGTGGAATAAAGTACGAAGGGAATCGGGTTTCAAGCAATCCATGGTGGAGAATAAAAAAAAAGGTGACTTAGAAGCACTAGAAAAAGAATTAATAAAGGAAAATAAGGGAATGCCTTGAGAATGCCACAACTCACGAGGAAAAAGTCATTGAGCCTAAATGACCATACCTTTACACTCAGCACCATTACAAGTTTTAGAAAGACCTTTTTGATCTTGAGTAAACTGAATCGAAAGTCGATTGGAAGATAAGGATAAACTTATGGGTAAAAACATGAATTATGTTCCTCTTTTTGAGTGTGAGCGTTGCATCGGATTTCTGATCTTGAATTGATTAACCTCTATGTGTGAATATGGAATCATTTTTCAGGTGAGGGAATTTAGATACTTTTTGTTGAGATTGAACTTGCACAAGTAGCAAGTATTGCGAGCATGAGAATCTTTGGTAATGGTGTGTCACAACTTGAATCTTTGAGTACACAACTGATCCTTGCATAAGTATATTGAGTCTTGTTGTGTGCACTCATGATTGAGTCTTGTGTAGCTGTAACACCCTGACTTTTCAAAACGTCTAAATTAATTTGTATCTTCATGGAAAGACAAGGAGGGTGAGTAATAAATTAATAAATGATGTGGTATGTCATATTTTAAGTGTTCAAGGTTTGTATCTCAAGTTTTGAAGTTAAGTAAGTGGAAAAATAAAAGTTGGCGAAAGTTATCGTAAGTTTCTTTTTAAAGATTTCTCTAAATTTTGGGTCAAATGTCTTGGATGTTTTCTCCCAATATATAAAGAGTTAGAAGGCCTATCACCCATTAAATCGAAGACCTAGGAGTCTAGTTTTCAACGCATAAAATCCTGTATCAAACCGACATCAGAGTAAAAAGTTATGAGGATTTTACTAGGGACTGCCAGGGCAGAATCTGGGTCGGATCCGGGTAGGGTAAAAAATATGGTATGCCATCTTCTTTAACGTTTTAAGCCACGAAAACATTCCGTTTCAGTTCCAAACCAGAGAGAAAGCTTAGGAGAGGGGTCCTATGGAGTTCTAGCATGATTAAGGTTAGTTTTTGACTATTTCTACCATTAAACATTGCCACGTACCTATAAACGTAATCCCTACACGTGGCAATCATTTTCCCCTACTATTAGCTGCATTTGGAGCTGGTTTTTGGAGACATAAATTTATACTGATTGGCGTTTCTTAAAGTTTTACACTTGGTTAAATAAGGTAATAATCTCGGGACCCTTTTATGGTTGTTTTTATGAATTTCTACAGACGTTTCGACAAGTTGGGGCAATATGGCAAATCTTCCGATTTAAGATTAATTATGAATTGTTTATAGGTGCATACCAACTTTGTATATATAGTTTTTGCAAAGCTTAGGACATAAGGAACAACTTTCGTTAAGAAACTATGGTCTTTCGAGCGTTCATTGGAATGGTACCAAGTACCAAGTACACAACCCATATCTATCCCTCCTTATAGAATAGCTCCTGCTGAGCTAAAGGAGTTGAAGGATCAGCTGAAAGACTTGTTGTATAAAGGCTTTATTAGGCATAGTTCTTCACCATGGGGTGCACTAGTGTTGTACGCAAGGAAGGAACATGGCTAACTAAGAATGTGTATCGATTACCGATAGCTGAATAAGGCAACTATAAAGAATAAGTATCACCTTCCGAGGATAGATGATTTATTTGATCAGTTACAAGGTGCTAAGTGTTTCTCAAAGATTGTTTTAACATCAGGGTGCCACCAGATACGAGTTCGGGAGAAAGACGTTCCAAAGACAGTTTTTAGAACTAGATATGGACACTTTGAGTTCTTGGTAATGTCTTTTGGATTAACTAATGCCCCAGCAGTGTTATGGACCTGATGAATAGTATATTCAGGCCGCTTCTAGACTTGTTTGTGATTGTATTTATTGATGATATTTCGGTGTATTCACGTTCAAAAGATGAGCATGCAAATCATCTGCGAGCAGTCCTTCAGGATCTTCGAGACTGAGAACTTTATGCAAAGTTTTCTAAGTGTGAGTTCTGGTTGGACTCTGTAGCTTTCTTAGGCCATATTATATCCTATGCATGCATTGCGGTTGATACACAAAAGATTGAGGCCGTAAAGACTTGGCCCAGACCCATGACTCCGACTGAGGTTCGTAGTTTCTTAGGGTTAGCTGGGTACTACAGAAGGTTTGTAGAGGGGTTTCTTCAATTTCAGGCCCATTAACGAAGCTGACTCAAAAAGCAGCTAAGTTCCAGTGGATTGAGGATTGCGAGCATAGTTTCCAGGAGCTGAAGGACAGGTTGACATCAACACTAGTTCTTGCATTGCCAGACGATTCAGAAGGCTATGCGGTGAATTATGATGCTTCTGGTGATGGATTGGGATGTGTTCTAATGCAACATGGTAAGGTTATCACATATGCTTCAAGGCAGTTGAGAAAGCATGAGAAGAACTATCCGACCAACGATTTAGAGTTGGCTACAGTTGTCACGACCCGAGAGCACCCCCTAGTCGTAACCGGCGTACTCGACCTCGAAGAGGTTTAATACAAGCCTCTTAGCATTCATTCATCGCATAGACACTAAAACCATAAGGAATTTAAAACTTTCTTTACCAAGAAAACATTTCATAAT
>JAJOOF010016921.1:0-11587 GCA_029582545.1 Solanum lignicaule | reverse complement strand
GATTTAGAGATACCTAACTTATCACTTTGCATGTAATACACTAGGAAATGATTGCTATTACTAGGATTACCGCGTTATGAGCTTATGGGGAACACATACACCCTAGTTACTTTTTCATCTTGATAACAACTAAAGTTTGAATCGTGCTAATTGATTACTTACATAATTTCTTGAATTTGCTTCACAAACCCCCCCCCCCCCCCATTTAATTACTTATTTTCAGAAATACATTGCCTAAACATATATAATCGTTGGTTAAAGTTAAGTCTAAACCATATTCCTCGTGGGATCGACCCCAACCTGTAAGTTGGGTTCTTTACTTGATAACGATCGCTTATGCTTCTTTAGGGAGGTGTAATTTGAGCATATCAAATTTTGACGCCGCTGTCGGAGAATTTGGCTTTTATATTAAGTTTAACTAAATTATTGAAATTTAGTCAAATATTTCCTAATTTTACTTTTTCTTTTGTTTTTGTCTCTCTCAGGTTCCTACTCTAGTGTATGCCAAATACATGGAGTCAAGGAGAACCACTTACTCCCTACGATCCAGAACTGAACAGAACTTTACAGAGAATGAATAATCAAGGAGTGCCAGCTAATCCTATCGAAGGAGAAGTAGGTAATGGTGTTGGGTTGCAGCCTCCGAGGGTTGGTGATGAGAATAATTAGATTCAAGCTGAGAATCAATTGATAGATGCAGTAAAGGTAGATGATCAACCAGGGCCAAGACTGCATGATAACTATAGGGTCAACTTTAATACTGTTGATTTTGAAGGACCTCTTGTCCTACCTCTTCTACCACCGGGGCATATATTTGCGGTGACTAGTTATTTGATGCAGATGCTTACAGCGAGGGGCTTGTTTGCGGGTGTGGCATTGGACGATCCACATGTTCACATAGCCAAGCTAAGGAGTGTTTGCAAAAGTTGTGCGGGTCGATCGGACCTAGACATGGATGTCATTGGATTGCGAGTATTCCCTCTATCATTAACCGGCAATGCTGCTGTGTGGTTTAATGAGCTTCCTTATAATTCAATATACACATGGAATCAATTGAAAGGTGTGTTCCTAGCAAGATTCTTTCCAGTGTCCAAGAAGCTGAACCACAAAGATAAACTCAACAATTTTATAGCAATACCTGGAGAGTCCGTGAGTAGTTCTTAGGACAGGTTCACTGCTTTCATACGAGGTGTCCCGAATCACCGGATTGATGATGAGTCACTAAAGGAATATTTCTACCGATGTCAGGATGACAACAATAAGGCAGTGTTTGATACTATTGTTGAAGGTTCATATAATGAGTACACTTTTGAGCAGATTGCTGAGAAACTTGAGAAGATCTCTCGAAACGATAAAGCTTGGAGCATTGGAAGGTTGGATACTGAGAGGCACATGTTTGCCGTTCAAGCTACAAACAACCAATATGCAGAGGAGATTCGTGAGGAGATGGCTCAGATGAGGACTGAACTAGGGTTGGTTTTGAAGCATGTGAGCGGAGGTGCAGAGAAGGTAAATGCTATGAATTATTTTACTAGGTATCCACCACCGGTTGAGGAGTGTTACTATGAAGAGGATACTTATGCTGTGAATGATCAGACGGTGGATTTCCGACCAAACGCCCAAGGTTCCAACACGGATAATTGGCGCCAGGGTCAAGGAAATCAAATTCGGAACTATGGAAACTACAACCGAGAGGGTCAATATGTCCGGGATAGGAACTTCAATCGCGATAACAACTACAACCGAAACAACTATGGCAACAGAAATGATCGGGTTGGACCTTAAGTTCCCCCTCAAAATTGGGAATCTGGTCCTAGGGAAGTTGGAAGTAATATGTCACGTATTGAGGATATGATGCAGAAGACGATGAGGAGGTTTGATGCAACTGATGAGAATGTGAAGGAGATGAGAAATGACTTGTCTAGTATTGGTTAAAAAGTTGATGCCCATGCAGTGTCAATCAAGCATCTTGAGCAGCAGATGACTCAATTGTCAACTGCAGTAAATCCACATCAACCAGGCACTCTTTCTAGCAACACCATCCAGAATCCAAAAAATGATGGGCATTGTATGGCAGTCACTTCTCGAAGGGGAAAGCAAACCATTGATCCACCTATGCCATTTGGGGTGGAAATTGAGACTAGTAAAGATAATTATGTGGTAGAGGTAAGTGGAAAATCTGAGAATGTGTCAAAGAAAGAAGTGGAGTTAACTTAGAAAGTTGTCCCCATACCTAGACCTTCACCTCCCTTCGCACAGAGGTTAGTGAAGAAGACTGAAGAAGGTAAATACCGCAGGTTTATTAGCATGTTGAAATAGCTCTCCATCAATGTTCCGTTGATAGAAGCTTTGGACCAAATGCCTGGGTATGCAAGATTTATGAAAGATATAGTGACAAAGAAGAGGGCAGTGAGCTTCGAAGAAGATGATACATTGCAACATTGTAGTGTTATTGCTACATGATCCCTTGTGCAGAAAAAAGGAGGATCCTAGTGCCTTCACTATTCCATGTATCATCGGGTTGTTGCATTTTGCTAAGGCGTTGTGTGATCTTGGAGCTAGCATGAATCTGATGTCACTGTCTATTTACAAGAAGTTGAGTCTAGGAGATCCAAAACCGACTACGATGCAGTTGCTCATGGACAATAGAACTGTGAAGAGGCCCATTGGTGTGCTCCATGATGTACTAGTGAAACTGGAGTCGTTCATCTTTCCGGTGGATTTTGTGATTCTTGACTGTGAGGTTGATTTTGAGGTTCCCATCATCCTTGGGAGAATATTCCTTGCCACTGGGCGCGCCTTAGTTGATATGGAAAAGGGGCAGATGAAGTTCAGACTGAATAATGAAGAGGCAACCTTCAATAGCTGTAGGTCTATGAAGCAGAGTAGTGAGCTCCAATTGGTATCTGCGATAACATATAGTGTTGAGAGTGGGTCTGAGGTGTAGATTGAAGAGAGACTGGTGTTGAGGCACTAGCAGCGGTTATGATGAACTTTGAGAGTGATGATATTGAAGAGTATGATGAGTTAGTCGCCGCACTTAATAGGTGCGAATATCGTTCGAAACCAAAGAAATTGGAGTTAGACATGAAAATTCGTGAGTCCCCACCCGCAAGACCGTTTGTTGAGGAGGCGCCGAAATTGGAGCTTAAGGCTCTACCATCACATTTGAGGTACGTATTCTTGGGAAAAGCTGATACTTTACCGGTTATCATTATGGCAGATTTGAATGGGCGATAAGTAGAGTGTTTGGTTTATGTGTTAAAGAGGTTCAAGCGAGCTATTGGGTGGACTATTGCGGACATTATTGGGATCCCTCCTGGTATCTGTTCTCATAAAATTCAACTCATGCCAGATCACAAGCCTAGTATTGAGCATTAGAGAAGATTAAATCCGCCTATGCAAGAGGTAGTTAAAAAGGAGATCATCAAGTGGTTGGATGCTAGAGTTATCTATCCCATTGCAGATAGTAGTTGGGTGTGTCCTGTTCAATGTGTGCCCATAAAAGGTGGGATTATTGTGGTTCCTAATGAGAGAAACGAGCTTGTTCTGATGCGGACTGTGACTGGATGGAGAGTCTGCATGGACTACCGGAAGTTAAATGATTGGACAGAAAAGGACCATTTCCCTATGCCATTCATGGATCAGCTGTTGGATAGACTTGCAGGTAAGGGTTGGTATTGATTTCTTGATGGTTATTCGGGCTACAATCAGATTTTGATAGCCCCAGAAGACCAAGAGAAGACCATATTCACTTGCCCTTATGGGACTTTCGCCTTCAAACGGATGACATTTGGGTTGTGCAATGCTCCAGCGACCTTCCAGCGTTGTATCATGTCGATATTCTCTGATATGGTGGAGGACATTATTAAGGTATTTATGGATGATTTCTCTATGGTAGATAACTCTTTTGATCGATGTTTGGATCATTTGGTTGAGGTGCTTAAAAGGTGTGAAGACTGCAATCTAGTGCTAAACTGAGAGAAGTGCCACTTTATGGTGAAAGTAGGGATAGTTCTGGGTCATTGGATTTCTGAGAAGGGCATTGAGGTTGATAGAGCAAAAGTAGAAGTAATAGAAAAGCTTCCACCACCTATCTCTGTAAAAGGTGTTAGAAGTGTTCTTGGGCATGCAAGTTACTGTAGGAGATTCATCAAGGACTTCTCTAAAATTGCACATTTATTGTGCAAACTGCTCGAAAAGAAGTATAAGTTTGATTTTGATGATGCTTATCTGAGAGCATTTGGAGAGTTGAAGGAGAAGTTGGTTACTGCACCTATCATTATTTCACCGGATTGGGGACAACCGTTTTAGGTAATGTGCGATGCGAGTGGAGTGGCGCTTGGTTTAATATTAGGACAGAGGAGAGAGAAAATTCTTCATCCTATTTACTATGCTAGCAAAGCTCTAAATGTGGCCCAGAAGAATTATACTGTGATTGAACAAGAACTTCTTGCGGTGGTTTTCACATTCGAGAAATGTTGATCCTACTTTCTTGGTACTAAGGTCATAGTGCCTACGGACCATTCTGCATTAAGGTATTTGATGGCGAAGAAGGATGCAAAACCGAGGTTGACTAGATGGGTATTGTTGCTGCAAGAGTTTGATTTTGTGGTAAAAGATAGAAAGGGGACCGAAAATCAAGTTGCTGATCACTTGTCCAGATTAGAGGAAGAGGCTATGCTAAAGCTTGGTGATAGGGGTGAAATTAATAATGCTTTTCCATATGAACAAGTATTGGCTGCTTCTCATGATCTGATTCCTTGGTTCGCAGACTTTGCTAATTATTTGGCAAACGATTTGGTGCCCCCGGATTTTTCTTTTCACCAAAGGAAAAAGCTTATGCATGGTGTGAAGAAATTCTTTTGGGATGAACCTTACTTGTATCGTAGTTGTGCTGATGGGATTATTCGTCGATGTATGCCCAAGGTTGAGATGTTGAGTGTACTTAAGGCGTGTCATTCATCGCCTATTGGTGGGCATCATAGTGGTATTCAGACTGCGCATAAGATTTTGCAGTGTTCACAAAAGTGCTCCCCCATGGAGCGGTTGAGCTTGAGAACAGTGAAGGAACAAGGTTCATGGTAAATGGGCAAAGGATCAAGATCTATTTGGGAAACGCGGAAAGTGTGCAAGAAATTATTGAGGCCTACTATCTTGATGAAGTCTGAGTAATCAAGACGCATGTGTCGTTCCACGACGTTAAATGAAGCGCTGCTTGGGTGGCAACCCAAGATGTAAAATCTAGCCAACCATAGGTTTTTGTTTTCCGTTTAGTAGTTTTCTTTGTTTAGTTGCTTCTCTGTACTCATTTAGATAATTGTCTTAATTTTGTTTTAGTGTTGGCTAGACATAGCATAGGGTCTGTGTCTAAAAAGTGTCCAGAAAATGGAAAAAGAAAGGGCTAATGCTTGCTACATGTGCATGGAGCAAAAAGCAGAATCTGCAAAAAAAGGTCTGATGCAGAGGTCTACGGACTCCATCGACGGTCCGTGGTTCGTTCCACGGACCGTGAATGGTGTCCGTAAATCCAAAGTAAGGTTTCTAAATTTTCCAAGTATGGATGTGATCTATGGTCCCCATCTATGGACCGTAGATCGACCTATGAACCATAGATGGGGTCTCGTAGGTCCAAACCCTAATTCTGACTGACTCGACCCAGACCCCTCCTAAATAAAATCCCCCCATTTTCAAATCATTCCCACTTCCCTCCATTGACTCACAAACCGTTTCTAAACCTTCCCACTACTCCAATCACTCCATATTACCATAAATTCCCCATCAATCACCCTACATCTTTCCCCCATAATTCCAATCTTTTTTTTTATACCACTCACCCCCAAATTCCCCAAAAGGTCCAGTGTCCGGGTTCGGTACAAAAAGGCGAGTTTGTGGTATTGCAAGCATAGAGTCATCACACAATAACCCCATTCCCATTGCTTTTAAGGTAATAGACTTTCCTTTCACTTTGAATTTCGATTCATTGATTGATTATAGAAAGTCCAGAATTGGATCTTGACCTTGGGTAGTTGATTGTATGTAAATGCATGCTAAACTAAAACTACAAACACCCTTGGGGCAATAGATAGTGATTGTGTGTCTTTATAATGTATAAAATCAGTGTAATGTGAGTCTAAATGCAAGTTTTGACTTAGGGTTCCTAGTTTTGTGTGAAATTCCTGTGAATTTAGTAATCAGCACCCTTAGAATGACGAACTAGCATAATTTATGTTGAAATGCATGATTAGACTAGGTGATATTGTTGAAATTGGTAAAATTGGGGTCAACATGAAGGATGCCTGAAACCTAGCACAGATCTGATTCACTAGACCCCGTCTACGGACTGTAGATCCATCTATGGACTGTAGATCCATCTACGGACCGTAGATCCATCTAAGGACCGTAGATCAGGTCTGTGAGTTTGCACACCACAAAATATGCTAAGTGTGGAACCACGGATGTGGACTATGGTCCGTAGATCAGTCTACGGACCATTCTGCACATCTGTGGTTCCCATCAGAGTCCAACTCTTTGGGAGCTCTGATCTGCGGAGGGGATCAACGGACCGTAGGTCAGCCTACGGATACCCACCATAGGTGGCCACTGAAGCCACTGTCTGAAATTTTTTCTATTTTTCGTTTTTGTTCGTTCTTAGTTCTAAAATATTTTCGTGTGAGTTATGAGTTTATTTTGGTACTGATTAGGCATCCACAGGTACCATTGCGCCTAAGAAGCAAGTGACCTACTCCAAAAGGGGAAAATTGAAATTTGTGGCGCCTACTTTTAGGCTGATTGATGAAGATGCAGACGCGGAAAAGGATCCAGCATATGTTCCACCGGCCACGAGGACATCTCCTACTACACCTCGGGCTACCCGGAATACATCCCGGCAGGTGGTCACCGACATACTCACTGTCTCCCAGTCTGATAAGGAGAACACACTGATCGGGTCATTGGCTGGTTCTACTTTCGATACTGAGGCTAGTTCTACTTCCGGCTCAGAGTCTGCCTCTGCTTCTGGCTCTGAGCCCGCCCATGCTTCCGGCTCCAGTTCTAGATCTGCCACAGGCTCAGATTCATATGAAAAAGTTGTCTCATCTGACGAGGCCACTAGTTGGGGAGAAGTCCCGGTGCCACAAAACTACGACCCTGATCCAGTAGCCGAAGAACATAACAGATGGTGTGTTGAGGGGCAATGGCAAATCTACCGGGATGCCAGAATGCAGAATGAGAAAGAAAAGATGGCTCGACTTATTACTGAAGAGCGTAGAGTCCTCACAGGGAGCTTACATACTATTCCTGACATCCACTGGCTTTTTCAGCTTCACAAGTGTGATTGGATGGCGCGAGACCCTAGGACTCATAGCGAAGAGACTGTGCGGGAGTTCTATGCCTCCTATGCTGCCACTCTCCGAGGTTCGATCGACAAGAGGTCCAAGCCCACAGCCTAGGACCATCTCACTTCTACTATGGTCCGAGGTTTTTCGGTGGACATATCCAATACCACCATCAGTTGATTCCTCTATGGCCCTGGCCCTGATCATACTTGGGCACTCAATACGGCCGAATTTGACTACATATGGGATACAGTGAGGAGTGGAGCCTTCACGCGTAATGCCGAACAAAGGGAGGCTGTCTTAATATGGTTGGTCAGGCACATAACTACAGATGGAGAGCGTGCGGAGTGGGTTAGCTCACCACATTTGGGTATTTAAAATGCTACCTTGAATTTGGTGGCCAAGTTTTTTTGGTTGTTGGTGCGGAACAGAGTGTCACCCACAAAGGCCGAAAATGCAATTACATGGGACAGAGCAGTAATTGTGGTATCATTAGTAACTGGGTTCGAGATCGACTTCGCCTGTATGTTGCTGGCAAAGATTCATGAGAGGGCATTTAAGACCTCCACTACTTACCCTTTTCCGTGCCTCATTTTTCAGTTATGCAGGGACTCTGGAGTGCCGATCTGGCATTGTGACAAATTGATACAGGCAACGAGGACCTTAGATATTGGCTTGATTCGAGACGAGGCAACTGTGGCAGCACCATGCAGAGGGTCGCGGATCGATGTGCCATTGGGTACTAATTTAGTAGATGTTGTGGAGCAGATGCAGGGCGATGAGCCTGCCCCTCTAGCCCATACTGATGATGCCCCGGCCTCCTCTTCTCAGGCCACTAGTCAGGCCCCCAGCTCATCTAGAGCCACCCCGCCTACTGGAGCCTCTGTTGTGTCGTTAGCTCGAGTTCAGAAATTAGAGGCGCAGATGACCACAGCGCTTCACCATGTGAAGCCATGGATGCAGAAGTCCATTGCAGAGTCCGAGGCTAGGATGGAGAAGAGGATGGCAACCATGGTGGATCAGAAGGTTCAGGCCATTCATAAGCACATGGATGCCTTCGAGTTAAGAGTACTCGCACGGCCTGCTCCCTTCACAGATATTTCCTCCATCCGGACTAAGTTGGACAGTCTCCGGGCCGACATTGATTCAATCATTGCTACGCCCACAAATGAGCCAGAGTCTGCACCTAATGTATTACCTCATGATACAGTACATGGAGCTTTACTCAGTAAGGACATAGCATTGTCCGAACCCACTCGTGCTCGTGGGAAGAGGCACTGCTCCAGCGATAATTCTGAGACTACTGAGGAGGCTCAAGCAAAGAAGCGGGAGCGCCAGCAGACTAAACACGCTCGAAAAGCCTCTATTATAGATGAGGAGTTGCGCTAGCAAAAGGTTCATGAGAGTACACTTGGGGCTTCGAGTTCTGTGCCAGTTGTCAAGGTTTCTACTATTGAGAGGGATGATGTGAGCACCACTGATGGTGCGGTGAGCGTGATTGATAGCACTACTAAGAGTGCTAGGCTAGATGATGTAGGCAATATTTAGGGTGACCCAAGTGTTATTCCAGCGGGCTCCAGGAAATCGGACCCACCCGCTTGTTGATAGTTCATCAGCGCTATGCACCATAGGTTTACTTCACCCAATCCATTACTTTTTACTATTTTTGTGTGCATTGGGGACAAATTCACCTATTTTTTGTTGGGGGTGGGGTAAATAGATTGTGCGTGATAGGGTGAAGTTTGAGTAACCCAACTCATAATTCTCTCTTGTGGTTTTCTTGCCTCTGTTCTTTTTCCCCAAGATACTGCTTAATTTCTGTTGAACCGGCATATGTTAGGACTGTATGTATAGAAGCATGAGAAAGAATGAAGCATGATGGCAAAAGCTTTTTGGAAAAAAATATGATACCCGTCCAAAATTTGTGATATGTGCTAAAATCTATAGACTAGAATAAGTTGAATGTGTTGGATCTGAGTATGACATGATAATGAACCAACTTGATGGCATCACTTAAGCTAAAGCTTGAACTGGGTAATCTGATAATGAAACTATGTGCCAAGAGTGTGTGAGAATAGTTGATTGTTCAAACAGTCTTTGTGCTAATCTAGAACTTGCCCGGTTAATCCTGCTAAGATAATCTACTCTAAAGGCTAGGAAATAATCATAGACCCTTGTTCTGATAAGTCCACAAATTGCCTAAAAAGAATCCAACCAAATGAAATTAATGCTCCCTTTGATCCAAATGCTTTGAGCCTAAATTTGATTATTTCTTTCTAAACCCCTAATTCACCTTCCCATAATCTACTGTGTTAGCCCTGGTCCCTCCTTGGACATGTGCACCTCGACTTAGGCCAAAAACCTAAATTGAGGGTGGCTAATGTAAAAAGTGACCTCAATCTTGGCCCTGATCCGACATCGGGTATTATGCACCTCAACCAATGGAAAATCCATAAGTTGAGGGTGGCTATGAAAGAGGAGACCGAAATAAAAATGGGTATGAAAAGAGTTTGGTGTTGAAAAAGAGAAAAACAAAAGAGGAGAGGATGTGGCTTTGTGCAAAAGAAAGCAAACAAAAGTGTTGAAAGCTAAAGAAGAGAATAAAATGCAAGAAAAAGAAGTAAGGGAAAAATAAAGAGCTACGAAATCGAAAGCCACATCCATGGTTGAATAGAATCAAGGGAAATAAGAAAAATGGTAGGATGTCAAAAATAGGGCGAAAAGAGGTAGAAAGCCTAATGTAATGTCAAGGAGGGCAGACAGTCACTAAAAAGTACCCAAATGTACCACACCTGACCCTGAGCCTACGTTACAAGCCAAGAAAGTCCTATAGTGATTCTAGAACCTAGTTTTTGAGTTTCAGCAGTGAAAATAAGGGCAAGCCTATGGTATTGAGCACTGACTGTACTGGAAATTATTTTTGAGCGTGAGTGTTGAATGAATCCTTGTACTCAAATCATATTCATTGTGTGAAAAAAAGGATTTCGTTTGAAGTAAGGGCACTAATTACATTGTCGAAAAGTTGGTACCTTAGTGATAGTAAAAAAGTGTATGTTGTGTGTTGAGTGGTCGATCTTTTTCGTGTTTTGATCCACACAATTTAGCTTATTGAGTATAAGAGAAAAGATTTGCACTCGGGAAGAGAGTCGGGGTAGAAAGCCATGTGATTGCTTGTGCTTGAAAGGCTTGCTTCTATACAAGTGTCATTTAGAGTCTTAGTGTGTCGCTTGAGGACAAACAACGAGTTTAAGTTGAGGGTGTTGATATAGTGTGAGTTTACGGTATTTTTAATACATTTCACTTAAGAGTTGTGTGTGTCTAGGGCCATTTTGCATTGGTTTTTGTGTATTTTTATAATGTTTGCAAGAAATATGTTCAGACGTGGAAACTGAGAGACACAGTTGAAGGATGCGTAGAAAAGGTCATCTACGGAGGTGATCCACGGACCGTAGGTCCATTCATGCTCCGTAGATGGGTGTCAAAGATCGGCAGGCAAGCCATCATAGGAGATTAGGGAATTCTTGACCAAGTGTGGAACCACAGTTGCAATCGACAGATCGTAGATTGATCTATGGACCGTACTGTTGCTCCGTCAAATGATTCAGAGAAGGGGTTCCAGTACTTGATTTTGAAGATTCAAAGTGTGGAGCTACGGAAAAGGATCTACGGAACGTGGATCAAACCACGGTCCGTACTTTGATCCGTCATTTGCATCAATGATGATGATGATTTGGAAGCTAAAAAATTTACCTAAGTCCTGAGTCACGGAAGGGACCTACGGACCGTAGGTCAATCCACGGTCCGTAGGTCAGTGTCGTAGATCGAAGACGCGTCCTGAAACATAATTTCCTTATTTCATTTCCTTTTTAGTTAGGACTTATTTTTCTATATATAGGGCATGTAAACCTCGTTTTTGGGGGTTAGACTTTATTATTTTTATTCTAGTTGTTAACTTTGGAGATTAACTTGCAACTTTAGCAATTCTTAATTTCCTAAGTTCGTTTTGAAGATTTTTACTTTGAAATTCAAGTTGAGATTCTGGGTTTCTTCTACTTATTACGTAAGTTCATGATTTCTTCATCTAAAAATATGAATTGTGGTCTTGCTATTATGGGTAACTAAATCCACAACTAGGGTTGTGGGAACCATGAGTGATTAACAACGTATGAATAGTAACTAAGTAATTCTTGAATAGTGTTATTGCATGCATTGATAATTCTTTCGCTTAGAAATCTTTTTAACGGTGGCCA